>CADDIJ020002855.1:0-46767 GCA_902809745.2 Tetradesmus lagerheimii
GCGCAACAGGATGCACTGCCCCTGCTGCCTCTAGCAGCGCTGGCGCTGCTGGCTGCTGCGGCGGCTGCTGCAGTGCAGTGATTGCAACTGCAGCTGCGCTTGCAGCAGCACGCTGCTGTGGCCTTGCGCCATCCAGCTGCAGGGCGCCTGCAAACATGCAAGGGCGGCAGAAACAGGCATTATTATGTGGGTGCATTACACAATCAAGTATGCTACGCAGCGGCCCCAAGCCTCCTAAAAAGTATTGTCTGTCCATAGACCCTGGCACGCAGAATGCTGGCGTGTGCGCTTTTGACAGCACCACCCAAACCATCGTCTACTGGAATCGACACAAACTGCTTGATGTACATGAGCAGGTGATCCGTAGCACAGATCAGGTGAAGCGCTATCTGGACACAATCACAGACAATGTAACAGCTGCACTGAAATCTGATGACTTTTGGGTGTTAGTTGAAGACCAACCCTGGGACGCTGACGCCAAGAAGGGCATTGTTTTCAATCTTCAGCTGCAGCAGGCCATTGTTATGTACTACCTGTGCCGGGACAAAACAGTGAAGTTCTAAGTGCCAGCGAGTTCCTCGGGATCAAAAACTGGCAGCAGATGACTCGGCACGTCCGCAAAGTGAGTACAGCAAACGCTGTGCGCCAGCTGTTGGAGGCAGGCGATGGCAATGCATTTGCAGGGCGGAACCACGATCCAAGGGTATGGCAGGCAGCCGGAGAGAACCAGCACGACATGGCAGACGCCTTGGGTCAGCTGCTGTGCTATTTTTACAGAAACAAAGATGCAGTAAAGGATGGTAGGGTGGTGGAAGCAGAGCTCACCAACAAGCTGGTTGTCCCTGAGTCAGCAACAAGCAGTGCACAGCAGCAGCAACAGCCAGCAACCCCGGGACACAAACATGGCGGCGGCAGCAGCGGCGGCGCAGGGCCTTCCCACAAGAAGGCGAAGCCTGGCAACACAGCCCGGCATATCCAAGCCAAGGCGCTGCTGCAGAGGACACTCACGCAGCTGCAGGCAGAACACCCAGAGCTGCTGCCACGCGCGCAAGGCTCAGAGCAGCAGCAGAGCAGCAACGCAGAGAAGCTGTACAAAGTGTATCAGACCCGCAGAAACAGCCAAACCCTGCAACAGTTCTTACAGTGCCTCAGCAACTACAACCAGAAAGGAACCAATCTCAAGAACTTAGCCAACCTCAATGCCAGGCCTACCCACCTATTGCACCCGCCACACGCTCCTCCGTGAAGGTGCCATACAGGGCAGGGTAGGCGAAGCTGGCAGCGTCACCCCCAAACTTACGGCCCAGCCTGTGGCTTGGCTGCTCCCAAAGCAGCAGGGTCTCGCCGGGCCATACACACACATTGCACGGCTGCTTTGCCCAGTTGCCGCCGCTCAGGGGCCTGCCACCAGCAACAAACTCAGCAGCAACACGCAATTGCACGTTCTGCTGCTGGCCAGCCTGCATGTGCAGTCCTGTGGATGTCATGAGCTGAGCCACAGTGTAGCGGCTGTAGGTGGTGTTGCGGATGCTGCAGCTGCCACCCAGCGGCTTGGACAGCTGGCACCACAGCTTGCTGTTGGGGGCCACTGCAGCAGCCGCATTGCCGGCTGCCACGTGCCTTGCTGTGTCTGCAGCAGCCTGCACAGCAGCCGCAGCTGCTGCCAGCAGGGCCTGCGCAGCCTGCCGCGCTCGGAATGCTGCGCTGGTTGTGGCAAACTGGCCGCCGCTGGTCAGCCTGCTGGGATGGTACCACAGGGGGTCGCCGCGCTCCTTGAGGGCCAGCTGCTGAGCACTGCAGGCAGGGCATGTGAATACAGTGCGGCAACGCACAGTCAGCAGCATGAAAGCAAGTGACCTTGGATGGATTGCCACTGATGCAGGGGGATTTGCATGCCAACTGGCAGTCAAGCATCCTTCATAACACACCCGCACATGCAGCATCAGCAAAGCTGGTTTAGCTTGGGAATGTTGCTTACTTAATATCCTTCAGTGCTGATAGCAGCTCAGCCTCCCAGTAGAGCACCTTCTCCACGGCATTGTTGAAGCAGACTGGCATGGCTTTGAAGCGTGGCTTTGAGGTGCCTGCCACTGCTGCTGCCGCTTTTTTGGACTACTCCAGCGTGTTCGGCCCTCTGCTGTAGGCGCCGCAGAGCAGCCTGCTGGACTGCACTCCTGCTGCTGCTGCTGCCAGGCAACCGCTGCAGAGGCTGCATGTGCCTGCCCAGAAGCCCTGAAATAGGAAATACCCTTGCAGAAACTCTGTTGTGTGCAGCAGACACATCTTGAGAATCTGCTGCAGAGGTGAGGCTGCTGCTGAAGGCTGCAGAGAGACACAAAGAGCAGACGGGTACGTTCAGCACATCTGCTGCCACACGAGGCATGCATAACAGTCAAACGTGTGTTGAACATTTTTAGGTCACCTTGAACACCGGGCAGCTTCTGCACAGCAGGCAGCATTGTGTGCTGCTGACTGCTGACTGCTTGGCTTCTGCTGCTGCTTGCTGCTTGTGGTTTCCTAGCTGCTGCTGCCGGTTAACTAGGGTTACTGAATGCACTTCGTTAGCGTACTTCAGAGGTCCGCAGGTTGCATCGCTACCTTTCACACGACAACACAGGATGCGTTTGATGTCTTCAGTCTGTGGCCGTTGCAGTTCGATCGCCTGTTCAAAAGTCATTGTAATACTTCTAGATTTTGCTTTAACGTGTTCCAGATGCAAAAAGGTAAGTCCAGACTGTACCACCATCTTGAGACCTAGCAGTTGTACATGGAGGCAGCAATTGTACAGTGTACTCCCCAGTGTACTCCCCAATGTGATACCTACCGTGATATTATTGCTAAAAAAGGTGGTTACCCTAGCAAGCGCTTAAGGCAGTAATGTGTATAAGCTGCTCATTGTGTGATGTGCTGTGCTGTGCATGCTGGACTCAGCTGCAGCAGCTGCATGCTGCAGCAGCAGCTACTGTTACTGTGATTGATGTCCCACCTTTGTTTGTGTGTTTGCTTCTGTCCCTGAGCTCCATGATGTGCATGATAGGTTGCTGGCATGATGGTTCAAGGTTGCTGCTGCTGCAAGCAGTAGACATGGTTGAGCATGAGCTGCAGCCTTTCTGCCACAAGCAGTGCTGCAGTTTTGATGTTATGCATCCTGGCTTTTCAGTGCACGTCTGGAATGTAGCATATCTGGTGTGACCAGGCAGTTGTCAGCTGCTGCTGCTTGATGCTGCTGCATACCTCATGTCGTAGGCATCTGCACTGCAAGCCCAGCGTCGGCGTAGATAATGTTTCTTAGCAATATACTGTTGAAAGGTAGCACTGCCCGACATTAAAGCCTTGTGTGTGCGTGGCAGCAGGCGTAATGTCAGTTGCGTGGCATCTGCAGCTGCTGCTGTTGTCTTGCATGTGCATTTCACGCAGCGCTCAGCTTCATAACTCCGATCAAAGGCATTCAATACTGTTTAAGACCGCAGCAGAGCACGCAAGGCAGCCTGGGCAAGCCCACAAGCAGGTGTCCAGTTGGTTGATGCAACGTGGGCGGTGTGAACAGGCTTCAAGCATGTTTGCCGTTCAGGCGTTAACTTGAGTTGTTCGGCAACACAACGCGTACTCCAGCGGACTGCCAGGGAACGCACCTTGAATGTAACTGGCAGGACAAGGTTTTGGGTGTGACTCGAGCTGCCGTCGGTACCCCGCATAATGTTGGTTGAGTGACATAATCAGGCCGGAAATCCACGCGGCTGAGAAGTTGGGCTCAAGCTCGGTTCACAGTGCACGTCACGTTCACACTCCGACACCAGTGTGCAAGGCTGGCCAAGTACCCTCACGCAACGCCAATGACAGCCGATTTTGATGCTTAGCATCCGGTGACAGAAGGTTTGAAAGTGCAAAATAACACAGTGTGACAAAGCATCCCGAGACAGCAGCACACGCTACAGCAGCACCTGCCAGCATGGTTAAGCCGCTAAAGAAGTACAATACGAGGAACCAAGGGGTTCAGGTGCGTCGATCATGCGTGACACGGAAAGCTGCAGCACCAGCAAGCACAGGCAAAGTAGCAGCTGTCAGCAAAACGCTGTTTGGCAAACAGCACCAACAAAATGCAGCCATCACTGCGCCTGCATGCGTTATCGTGTGCGTATCACCAAAGCACACCAGACACACCGCACTACTGAATGCAGCTCACAGCCGGCAAAACATATTCTGCATATTTGTCGAGCTTCCCCAGCGCTGCTGCAGCCCCAGAACGGCACCCCACACGTTCTGAGAAAAGGGCGCGGAGGATTGTCCAAAAACCTCAATAACTAGATGCACAGACAACAACTGCATCTTTTAAGCACATCAGAAAAATGCTTTAATGTCATTCTATCCATGTGCAAAAGCAGCGCAACCAACATTACGCGGGGTACCGTATCCCTCCAACTTGTTAGGGTACTGCCAGTTGCCTAACTGGCAGTACTTTTACAGTCCATTACCTGGGCATCAAGGTATGGTCCGTTTTGGGCATTTATGCTTATAGACAACACAATGCACCATCAGCATGCATGTGCTGCTCAATAGGACTGCCCAGCTCAAGAAAACATGCCCAAAGGTGCGTCATGAGCAAAACCACAAAGTGCCGGCTGCATGGACAGCTGCCGCAACAAGACCCTAGCATACACCTCATGTGCATCTGCAGGTGGCAGCTGATCAGCCAAACTCAGCAGCTGAGCATCTTCTTCCCTCCTGATAGCACCAATCACCCTCTGAGACAAAAAGCTGGCCGTGCGATCAGCCACAACTTGGGGTAATGTCTGAGGTAATGTCTGACTCACGGCCGTACTGGATGACATGCAGGCGGCCTCTGCTGCTGCCACACAGCCCTGAATGATTGTGAGTGCTGCACGGCGGCTAGCAAGCTTGGTGTGCCACACCGTTGACTCATTAAGCCAGAAGAGCTGCCAGTGCTCTGCGAGGTCAGTCAAGATGACAACAGGGTTAAAGTGGCTTGCAAGGTTGGCCAAAACAAGCTGACATGCCGCCTGGTATACATGACTTGGCTTGACCTCCTTTTTCAGCTCAAAAAGTACGCACAGCCCCTCCTTGGGCACCAGACACTCCATGCTGGCGCGGGTGACAATTGCTGCGTCTGTGTTGCCAGTGATGGAGCTGTAGTGCAGCAGCTCCTCGTAGCCCTTGGTGTCCAGCAGTGATCCCCTCTTGGGGCCTGCCTCCAGCCACACCAAAGGAGAGTGTGTACGGCTGCTGATAGTGATGGCCTGTTTCAAGTGTGCCATATACCTGTTGACCACAGCCCAAGCAGCAGAGAGCATGTGGGGATTGTGAAATCGGACCTATCAAGCCTGGCGGCTGAAGAGCTTGGTGCACTGCAGACACAACATTCAAACCAAACAACTAGGAGCGTCACTGTCTTCAGTTACAGTGTTCCTTGCATGCCTCACATGTGCAGGGCGGCCTAGAAGGGGCTGCAGGGCTGCCTAGCAAGAAAGATGCATCATCGCGCTGGACAGTCAAGGACCACATGCATGCAGCCAGACCACCTTGAGATGTTGCATGTCACAGTGGCTACAACTCAGTCCATGCCAGGTGGTGCTTGAGCGTACCGGTCTGCTTGCTTGGGCTCTGACTCGTCATTCCACTGAAATGCAGGTGCCTCCTTGCAGCTGCCATCATCCACCTCCAAGCATTCATGCGCTCGCATAGTCAATCCAGCAGCCAACGCCATGCGACTCCAATGCTCAGTGCTGAAGTTTGAGATGGAAGCTTCGCTTGCCTTCTGCCGCTTGAGGGCCCGCAGCACTGCTTCCTCAACTATCTCCACGTCAAGCCCTGCAACAGCGTGAGCATCACTAGCAGTGAGCTTCAAGCAACTCAACAGGCAACGCGTTTGACTGAACACAGCATCATTGTTTGCAGCTCATCAGCATCATTCAGCCCCAGGCACACAAGAGAGGGTTCCGCAAGTGCGGCAATGCTATACTGATGCCTACATTACCAAGCCTGTCCCCTGCAGCTGGGCTCATATGGCGCCTCCCCCCTCCCCAGCCCTCAGCTTCTAGGACTTGAGGCAAGCGAGCAGCAGTAGCAGTGATCCATGCCAGCAGCATAAGCAACCTGGTGAGTGCAACAAATTTGAGGAAGGTCAACACAGAATACTGCACACACATAAAAATATCTTAGGTGCTCGCACCACTCACCTGCTGCTCCTGCTGATGATGTCAAGGGAAACCAGGATGAACCAGGATGAATAGCAGCCACACAATAGCAACCATGTTACAAGAGAAGCATCCAGGTGGGGAGCCATGAAGAACACATGCAAAGGACACGCGGGCAGGGCGCTGCTCGGCAAAAGGTCAAACAAAGTAGGTTGCAGCATCTAAGCATAGGGACATGCAGCACACAGGAACCTGCAGTATGGTATTGCCTTCTGTGCTATGACTGCTCGAGCATGCCCCATGACACTGCGCCGCAAGTACGCTGTACATACAGTCCCAGCAGCGCAGGGCACAAGCAGCAGATGACGACCCAGCTTGCATAATCGCTAGCTTCATAGACTATGCTGCACTGGTCCCTGCTGCTTTGCCAGTGTAGGCTGCGGCAATGCTTTCCAAGGAAACAACAAGTAGTCCCCGTCCATGGTTAAAGCAAGTGGTCCTGCCAAAGAGTGTGCAGCAAGTTCTCGCATGTGCCACAGGCCGCCACTGCATGCTAATAATCCACCAAAACATGTAGAACCATCCCAATACGCACCTGGTCAAAAGCAAGCGGCAACGGAACAACAGATGATGGCGCACGTACACAGCAGCAGGGCAGGGCAGCATCACACAGCACAGGTCAGCAATTGTGCTGTATGTACGAGCGTATTGTATATGCACACAACAACCATGAATGCAGGATGGTGATGTGGCATTCGTTTTGTTTTTTTGACATCGCAGCGTGCACACAAAGATTAATATGTGCGCAGAGTGTGTGGTGCATGGTGCATTTGGGAGGGCAGGGTTCGTTGCACGTGTCCTGCTGTTGCAACAAAGCTGGCTGCTGCAAAGCCTTCACTTGGTTTTGCAAACCCTCAAATGCCTTGCTGATGCTGATCATTGGCAGACATGATGATACTGGTTGCTAGCATGCTGCAGATGGTGGTGCATGCCGTGCGCCTGACAACCAACACTGCCGCTGCAAGGGCCCTCTCAGCTGCTTTACACGCAACGGCAAGCAAGGCAGGTTCGGCATGCTTGCTACAAGCACCATCACAAGCACATGCATGACTCACCTGCTGCTGCTGTGGGGACGAGAGAAGAAGCCAGGTGGGAGCCGTGAAGAGCACATGCAAAAACACACGAGCAGGGCCAGGTTCAGCAAAACGTCAAACAAAGAAGCTTGCCGCATGAAAGCACAGTGGCATGCAGCACACAGGAGCATGCAGGCGGGTGTTGCAGGGCTGCCTGGTACTTCACAAGTGTTCAAGCATGCTTCATGACACGGCTTTACAAGCACATCGTAAATTACGCCCTGGCAAAGGGCTGCATGGTGGGCACGCGCAGCATGTGATAACCCAGCTTGCATATTCAATAGATTCATAGACTAATCCCTGCTGCTCTTGCAGCTCAAGCTGCAGAAAACCCTTCCATGGGACCAGCAAATATTCTTGCAGAAGGGTTTGCAGCAACTGCTGGCATGCACCACAGGCGGCGGCTGCATGCTAACATGCCACCAATGCATGCAACCCCAACACTCACCTGGTGCTGTTGTGATAAAGCATGGGCCACCAAGGATTGGCAGATAATGGCGCATGCACGGGAGCAAGGCAGGCCAGAGCAGGGCAGCACGGGTCAAGTATCAGTGGCGTATGCAATCAGCATTATGCATGCAGCATTCAGCAGTGCAGGATGGTAATGTGGCACTCTTGTGTTGTCTGCTGACAGCGCAGAGTGCACACAAAGATTGACCCGTGCAGAGTGTGTGTGGCACAGGTGCACGCTATGATTGGGAGCGCAGAGTGTTGTGGTTTTATGTTGTTGCAACATAGCTAGCTGCAGCAAAAGCCTTCACATGGATCTGAAATGCAGTTGCCTCGCTGATTCGAATCGGTTACAGATAGCGTGAGGGTAGCTACCATGCGCCAGGTGGTGCTGCATGTAGTGCTCTTAACAAACAGGACTGCCGGGGCATGGGCTTTAGTGGCTGCTTTACAAGCAACTGCAAGCAACGCTGGTTTGGCAGCCTTACAAGTACATGCATGACTCACCTCCTCCTGCTGCTGCTGCTGCTGCGGGACAAGAGAAGAAGCCAGGTGGGAGCCATGAACAGCACATGCAAGGACACGTGGGCAGGAGATGTTCAGCAAATGGTCGAACAAACAAGCTTGCAGCATGACAACACAGTGGCTAGCAGCGCACAGGAGCATGCAGGAGGGTGTTGCAGAGGTGGACAACAACACAAGATCATCATCATCATCATGTTACAACAACACAAAATGTGCAATGTCGGTCAAGAAAGGGTGGGGTGGGGAAGCAAAGCGTGGAGGGGGCATACATTCCACACCGCAGCATGCATCATCAACACGCACACAAGCAGGCATCGTGTGCATTGAAGGGGTTGCATGCATGCAGCAAAGCACTTGCTACAGCACCATAGGAAAAAACATAGCAACACCGGGTTGTCCACCAGGGGCCATGCAGGGTGCTGCTGCACACCCTTGAGTGAGCACCAAAGTTGAGCAACCGTGGCTGGCATGTTACAGGTGGTGATGCATGCAGCACGTGTAAGGGCTGAGACTGCTTCTGCATGGTTTCACAGCTGCTTCAAATGCAGCAGCAAACCTATTCCACTGGCAAGCATGCCTGCTGTGAGCAAGGTGCGCAACCTCAGGGTTGTTTGCATCTCCAAGACCCAACCGACTGCTGAGCTGTTGCCAAATCCTATGGTTCTGGAGGCAAACAATGGACACTTTCACCCACGCGGCACGCAGCTCATAATGACAGCCTGATGGACACCCTGATTGAGTCAGCGCATCTGCAGCTAGTTTCAGTGGCGCATTTGAAAGCTTGTCTAATGCTACAGCTTCCCAGTCATCCGACTGATTTAAAACAGTGGAAACGCCTTGTCGGTCAGCGTGCATTGGCTTCAAGAGCGCCTAGCATAATCAGCAAGGCTCTGTGTTACTGCGTACCGACATGCAGAGCTGCCAGCAACAACACTGCCTGCACCAACCAAACTGGGGTTCCTGCTGCTGTACACAGGGTCTCCCTGAGATTCTCATGACTCACCAGACTGGCTGCTCAGCCTGTTCTTCTCGGCTTGCAACTCTCTGATGACCCCCAGCAACTCCACATTCTCCTGCTGCAGCTGCTTCAACTCCTCGCGGTTGCTGGATGCTTCCGCTTCGTCGATGCGAGATCTGACCTTCTCTAACCGAGCCTTATGGCTTGCCAGCTCAGCTTGAATGCTTTCCAGCTCCTGCTGCATGGTGGACACCCCTGCCTCTCGGCTCCTGCTGTATGGCCGAAGCACGGCGCATGAACATGCATGAATGGATGTTGGAACGTGTTATTGTGTTGATACTCCGTGGAATTATGGAGCAATGGTAGAAGCCTCGTCGCACCTCCTGAACTCCTTGGACTGAAGCTGCGGATGCGCAAGGGCAGCACTGAGTGTTTCCCTATCACTTTCCTACAAGAACTTCGCGGAGGCGTGAATACATGCAATCTAATGATGGACAGCTGCTGTCGATATGTGCTAGCAACGAGGCAACGCTTGATGGATAGCTGCTGTCGATGTGCTAGCAACGAGACAACGCTTACAGAGAGCGATTCAACCACGCAGTACACACCAGCTGCCAAGTCTGTTGTTTGGTGTCGTCATACATTGTAACACTCGTAGGGTTCGGCTGCTGTTTCCTATCGTAGGCCCTTCCCTCAGCGTGTAAGTGCACTGCTGCCTCTTCTGGTGCTTTTCATCTCATCTCCATCTGCATCTCCAGGCATGCCAAAGTCCATATAGCCCTTGCAGTGATAGTAAACGGCACTGAAGCCTGTGCCTAGTGTGGCCTGGAACTGCGCCAGCATCCTGTTGAGACCCAGCACCCAGACTGGCGGCTCAGCTGACAGCACTGGTAAAGAGCTGTGATCCCGGGTGCCTCGCGCTGTCTCTGCCTGGCGTGACCCCATGTACAGGTGCTGAGCTGTGGCCATGGCCTGTGCAGCCTGCCGCGCGCAGCTGAAAGCAAAAGCCTGAGGCATTCACCAAGGTAAAGCGTATGCTCTCTGCATACAGTGCAAGCTCTTTGCATGTTCAGTAGGTTTGTGCATTTGAAGAGCTTCTGCAGGCTGTCCTGGTATGCACACAAGTGAGCAGGCACATGCTGGCAATCACCTTGCAGTCCCACCAAGCATCCATCAGGCGAGTAATGGTTCTGGAATTGGCGGGGAAAGCCAGGTCAACTTGCACAGGATCATGAAAAATGAGATGGCAAGGAGCTTAAACATCAGCTGCAGCAGGAGCAGCGTGCGAACAAGGTCAGTAAACTGTCGTCAAGCTGCAGCAAGCGACAGCAGCCTTGTGGCTGGTGTTCAGCAGCAACATCAGTGATCAGGAATCCACTAGTTGGGTGGGTTTGAGTACCTTTACAACACAGCAACAACAATCCAGCATTGCCACTCTGGCACTTCCATCCTGCCACCTGAGCACACTTGATTCTGCTTATGTTGTTGCTGTCAAACTACAGGAGAGGGAGCTTGTAAGCGTTGTACGAACGTGTGGCTGGGTCGCCGCCAGAGCATGCAGCTTGCCCCACAGCAACAGTTGTGCCTGCTCCTTGTGCCCCCTTCAACATGCGGCCCTGCTTGCTCATGCTTGCTGTTGTTGCTGCTGGTGGTGGTGCTGCTGCTGCTGCTGCTGCTTCACTGTGCGCAGGAAAAGGACAAAAAGGTCAGCGAGCTGAACACAACTGTCAGCAGCCAGCAGAAGCAGATTGAGGTGAGCAGGGCATGGGGTGTCTTGGCCAGCTGGTACACCACTCAGCAGCAACTGTGCAGGGGTTGCCTGCCACACACCTTGATTTGTTTACAAGCTTGTGAGCGTCACCTGTGTACGTGGCTGGGTGGCCGCCAGAGCATGCAGCTTGCCCCACAGCAACAGTTGTGCCTGCTCCTTGTGCCCCCTTCAACATGCGGCCCTGCTTGCTCATGCTTGCTGTTGTTGCTGTTGGTGGTGGTGCTGCTGCTGCTGCTTCTTCACTGTGCGCAGGAAAAGGACAAAAAGGTCAGCGAGCCCTGTCTCGTATCCCTCCTGCTGACGAACCGTCACAAATCTCCGTTGTAACGCGTTCGGGTTTAGGGGGGGAGGAGGCACTGCCGGAAGCTACTAACTCTGCTGCCAGTAAGACTACTCCCACTGCAGGGTCTACACGCAAGAGAACAAGAGTTCCAATCCCAATGCCCACTGACCAGCCAAGGCAGGCCAGGTCCGCGGCTATGGCTGCCAAGCAGTTCATCAAAGAGGTCGCTGCCGGAAAGGGTGTACAACAACCCAGAAAAAGGGGTTTACTTGAGGATAATTCAAGTAAGCAGGCGGGCAGGAAAGGGGAGCGTGTGCGGTGGTTGGATCAGCAGAGTGGGTCAGGAAATGACCGTGCCACAGGATCTGAGAGCCCTGCCCTAGAGCACGCCTCAGAGGATAGTGGCTCAGCAGGTAATGCTGACACCTGGGAAATTTGGGGCGATAGAATTCGCTCGGCAGCTAAGGCTTATGTTAATAAGCTCAGCAGGAAAATGCGTAACACGTTGCAGGAAAAGCAAGGCCTTTGGTTTAAAAATGACTGTGTGGTTGTACCGCCTGAGGGACGCCTTAGGCAGGAGATAGTGCGCGCGCACCACAGTACAGTGACGGGAGGGCATTTTGCTGTGGCCAAAACATACAAATCTCTCTGTAGACCCAGAGGATATTGGTGGCCAGGAATGAAACATGATGTGGAAACATATGTGCAAAATTGCCATGAGTGTCAAACCAACAAACCGTCTAACAAGAAACCAGCCGGCCTGTTACAACCTTTGCCCATTCCTGACAGTAAATGGGAGTCAATTGGAATGGACTTTATTACCCAGCTGCCATGCACAAAGCAGGAACATGACTCAATCCTGGTTGTTATTGACAGGTTGAGTAAGCTTGTGCATCTAATTCCTACCAGGTGTGATGTTGACGCTGCAGAAGTAGCTCAGCTGTTTGTGCAGCATGTTGCTAAGCATCATGGCTTGCCCAAATCGATTGTGTCGGATAGGGATGTCAAATTCACAAGTAAATTCTGGCAAACAGTGCTGCAGCTGTGGGGAATTAAAAGCCTTATGTCTACTGCTTTTCATCCACAGAGCAATGCACAAACAGAACGCGTCAACAGAGTGCTGGAAGAGTACTTGCGTCATTTTGTCTCGCCAAAGCAAGATAATTGGGATGAGTTATTACCCGTGGCTGAGTTTGCCATAAACAACTCATTCCAGGAAAGCATTGGCATGACACCATTTTACATGACGTACGGTTATCATCCTACGTCCCCGCTGACTGTGCAGGTTGAAAGTCCTGACAGCAATGTACCTGCCGCTACTGACTTTGTCTCAAATATTGAGGCTGCTGTAAAGCAAGCAAAGGAATTATGGCACAAAGCACAGCAGCGACAGAAGGCAACAGCAGATGCTGATCACAGCGATGTGGAGTTGGAGGTTGGTCAACAAGTTTTGTTAAGCACAGAGAACATTCGATTGAAAAGCCCTGGCACGCAGAAGCTGTTGCCGCGCTATGTTGGTCCTTTTGCTGTCAAAGCAAGGAAGGGGTCTGTTTCTTATGAGCTGGAATTGCCTAGCTCGTTACGTGTGCATCCAGTGTTTCATGTTTCTTTGCTCAAGCCTTACAAATCTGACGGCTCTGTTCAGCCGCCACCTCTGCCGTTATCAGTTGATGAAACTGGGCCTTTATTTGAAGTGGAAACCGTTTTAAAATATAGGACAAAGACGCAGCGGTACTTGATACAGTGGAAAGGCTATGGCAAAGAACATAACACTTGGGAGCCAGAACGTAACATCAATGCGGCAGCATTGCAGTCTTTCTGGGACTCAGCGACTGACGCTGATGTTGAACATTAGTGTTCATTTCTGTTGGTTTTGTGCAGCTCATCCTGACCTGGGTTTAGGTGGGGAGGAGTGTGGCACACCACTGTCTGACTAGGCAGTGGGGATACATTGGACCGAGGTCAACGCAGCTCAGGAATGGGTAGCGGAAGCTTGTCTTTGGGTTTAAGCCCGTCGAACGCGGAAGCTGACTAAATCCAAAGGGGAAGCTGGAAAGCGAACCGACAGGAGGCCTGCGAGGAATTCAATGTCGGTGGGTTGCTGCCTATATAAGGGGGGACAGCAATCCGGCCCAACAGGAAATTACACAAATCCTGTGTATAGATGCTCCTGCATATTGTAGTACCAACCTCCTTTACGCTAGCGTGCTTCGGCCTACGGTATTGGGCAGGCCGGTACGTGGATTCTGTGTCCAGTAGCTGGACGGTGCGGAAAGCGCCATAGGCACGATGAGCATCAACAAGCGCAAAGCACAGTTCCCCATCTCTGAACGAGTTCAATCCCATTCTAGGCGCAACAGCTGCATAGCAAGCAACTCACGATGCTGTTGAGCCCGCTGGTACATGGTGTGAGGTCTGAGGGGGGGTCCCGATGCTGCATGTGGGCCATATATGACGTAATGCTACAAAATGCATCCTGTCACATTATTGGTTTGCTGCCGCCTTCATGCCGCCTTAGTTGCCCTGCCTATCTCTCTGGCTGTGTGATCTTGACAACATGCTTTTTGGTTGGTGTGCTTCTTCAGCACATGCTGTTGGCTGATTGGGGTGTGTCACTGACACACCGCAGATATAATCTTATGCTCAATCTGGAGAGACCCTGTGCTCAACGGATGGCCTCAATGGGCTACATTGTGTGCTCATCTTCTTTCGTCACGCGTTGACATTGTGCTCATTTTGGGGTGGCTCATACCATCTGAGATGGTGACTGGACCCACATGTAACTACTCTCTCTCTCTAAAATCATCCTGAGCTTACAGCACTGTCAAATTTTGTTTCTGGCTGTTCTAATTTATTGTTATAACCTGGTGGTCCTGATCATCATGCTGCAGCAGCTGATGCTGCAAATTTAGCTTATCATTTTGTGGGTTTTGTTACATGCTTTGTCATGACATTGTCAGCTCTGTCACATTCCCTGCTTTTATAGAGTCTGCCATCCTGTTGCTTATATGCAATCCTGCATGCTTTACTGGATGCCAATGTCAGATTGGCCTCGCCACCACGTCTGGATGGATTTATGCCTCAAAGTTTGGTGCAACCACGGACTGAGCTACTCATGCGTGGTTTTCTCATAATTGCCCTCGTATGCTAATCCCAGCATTTGCAGGTCTGCAATGCGATGTCTACATCGACAGCAAGGCACCGTTTGTATGTTTTTGTACTTCATTCACTGTTTACTGATGAGTCACGTTGCATATGTGATTCATTTCATGCGATATCACATCGCCTACATGTTAGTTAGTTAGTTAGTTACACAGCCTATAGTGTTGGTATCCTTGTCATACAAATTAGTGTTCATGAAGAAGAGAAATTATATTTGTAATTGGGCATGTACTGGATTTCTGCTGCTATGGGGCCAAAACACAGGAGCCAGGTGAGTAGAGCTGGGGTATGGCTTTCTAAATGGGTGTTGAAAAACACCGACAATCCGAGACACTACATGGCCTCCCCCACTTGCCAACTTGACAATCAATTGCCATTGAACTGCTTGAAACGGGGCTAATTCATCGTGTCTTGTGCCTGCTGAGCTGCTTGCACACTACACAGCAGCTGCAGCAGCCCCGCCAGCAGCTGTACGGTCTTTTTCCGGAAAATGGAGTTAATTGCAATATCAGTTGTGGAGCCACATTGTGGCAGCCCTGCCAGATTGCATGTATTGCACCGCCCGAAGCTGCTGGCCTGCATTTTATTCAGTGTTGAAGCAGCAGCAACATGGTGCTGAAGTGTGCTGACACGCTTCTTTGCCTGCTGTCGCTGCATTCATGCTTTGATGCCAAAATGTGCAGAACAAAACACACCTTGCTGCCCTGGTAGCTGCTGTTCAACAGCCAGGGCCTGATGATCAGCGCCATGCTGTGAAACAGCGCTGCTGCACAGCCGCTGTGCTTGACGGTGAAGGTGGCTAGATACTGCTCAGCAGTAGTAGGGATTGCCAGCTTGCCCCACTGGTATCAGCACAAGAAGCTGTGCAAGGGCTTGAAAGCAGCGGACAAGCAGTGCTGCTCAGTGCCACTGTCAGACAGAGGTGGTGGACAGACTCTGCCCATTACGGTAACTTACCGGGCACCAGCACTAGCAGTGATCTGGTAATGATTACCGTATACGTAACCAGATTACTGTTACGTAATCAGACGATCTTGTGATGCTGCAGCCAGTCCATGGTCCATTGATTGCCACACCTCAACCCACTTGGGAGGCAACACTTGTACTGATGTTGAAATTAAACATATATATGCTTAGAAGCGAATACGAAGAACTTCGCGGCCCCTCCAGGGTGCTGGACTTGTTATGTTGAATTCACAAACTCAGTTCACTTGAATTTACAAATTCAACACTTTCATTACATGCAAGTGGGTTAATAGCTGTCAGTGTTTCGGTGCCATCATGGCATGCTGGCAATACAGCTTGCATCATTTGTACTGCATTGCAGAGACAGCCAAAAACACTTATGTACATGCAAAACTTATTATGATGTACATAATTTCATACGAGAATATACATGTATGGCAGCATTGCTTAGCTGTTATACCATTTCGGCACGGATATGCATATCCGTGCCGAAATATTGGACGCACATATGTGCGTCCAATATGGTGGTCAACCGTGTTGAAGTCTTGATCGCTTCTGGATCAGTTCATTAACGCAAATAATATTGCATAGACATACCTACGCTGCCATTCGAGTGTTTACAGCCCAGTTGTGAAGTCACATAGCACGCACTCAGCTGCAGCTGCAGGATGGCCTCGAGCAGCAACGAAGTCGTCACCCTCAACGTTGGAGGCACCATGTACACCACCACAGCCACCACACTGCTTGGGCTTGCTTCAGCAGGCAGCATGCTGGCCCGGCTGGTGTCCCTGCACCTGGACACAAAGCACAGCAGCGCTGCTAGCAGCAGCGCAGGTGGCTGTGGGGCCACTGGCAGTACTAGTGCTCCAGACAGCAGCACAGACAGCGCCAACAACGTAGCAGGCATTGCTGCTTCCCTGACTGACCCTTGCCTAGCTGGTGCCCTGTTCATTGACCGTGACGGCCCTCTGTTTGCCTACGTGCTGTCCTACCTGCGCAATGGCGGTGACCTGGTGCCTCCAGCAGACATCACAATTTGCAAGCAGCTGCTGCAGGAGGCCATGTACTACGGAATTGAGGGCATGGTACCCCTGCTGCAGAAGCACCTGCAGCAGCTCAAGCTTCTTGAGAGGAGCAGGCAGCAAATGATTAACAGCACCAGTGCCTGGCAAAGTGAGGTGCAGCACAGCCTGGATATGCTGCTCAAAAAGCAGGAGGGAGCTGTTGATCTCAGGAAGTGCCTTTCAGAGATCAAGGATCTGCTTGATGACATGCACCTGTACCTAACTCCCGTCGATCCTTACCACCGGGGCAAGCGAGGAGGCCCAAACTACAACAAGCCGCACACTCTACAGGGCGATCTGGTTGATATTGAGGCAAAGTTGCAGGATCTGCTGGACAAATGAGCCTTTAGTGCTTTGAGCCTTCAATATGACATCATTGTTTGTCATGATGCATTACCAATAATAAGCGGGGCATTTTGTGTGACACCGTGTCAGACTCTGCCAGAACCGATCTATGACAGTCTGTTATCATGACAGATGCTTGCCACTACAACGCTCGCACGTTGTATGGGGAGATGCACCCCTAGCTTGTTCGAACCTTGGGCCGTGCAGCCAGTCTAGCTTCAGCGGCTTCCACAATTTGTGCCCGGTGTGCTGCAGCTGTGACAGCTGCTGGAGATAATGCTCCGTGTGACAACAGCAGCAGCAGCAGCAGCAGGCAGCAGGCAGGCCCTGCCAACAGCAGCACCCTGAGGGTGTGGCATCGCCCTGCCCTGCTCGCAGGAACTACAGCAGCAGTATAGCCGCTACTGGTCAGCAGGCGGATGGGCTGGGTTTAGGGTGGCCTGCGCTGGAAGGCAGGTGCTGTCTAGTGGTCCCTTTGTGTTGTGCAGCAACTTGCTGGCAGCTCCTGGAGTGCATGGATGACCTGTGCAACTGCATTACATGCCTTGCTTTGGTTGTCCAACTGATTACACCCATATTTCAGCGTAAATCATATCTGCCTTTGGGTGGAACGGTGATTTGTGAGCTCAGCCTGCTCGTTGTGCAGAAAGTGCATAGTGGCCCATAGTTGCCGGGCACTAGTGCTGACACAGTATTGTGCTCTTTCTGCACGGCTTGCCGTCCCTGACACTGATGGCAGCACTGGTTTAGATCCTTTTCAATTCTCCATCTGGAGGTAGATTGGGGGAGTACTGCGTGGAGTAAGGAAGGCGGCTGTGCATGCATGGCCAAATGCCAAAACTTACACACATGAGGCCATTTCTCCAGGGGTTGGGCCTCTTCGAGGACCGGCCCGTGCTGAGCTCTATGCTGAACCCTATTTTACCAGGTGTCTGTGGTGGCGTATGCCGCATGAACACACCATGTAACCCCTCTATCTATCTATATGGGCCGTGCAATTTCACGTGTGGCATGTATACCCGGGGTGTCAAGTTCACTGGTTTAGAAAGAAGCAGGGAAACCCCACTCCTGGCCCTAGCAGGGTTTGAACTCCCGCCAAAGGGTCGAAGGCTGGTGCCCATGAACCACTGCGCTACTTAGACCGGGTTCCTTAGCAGCAGCAGCAGCAGAACACATATAGGCATTCCACATGACGTGTTACCTTACTTGCTGCCAGATGCAACAGACGCACAGTGCGCCACAGAACCAAACAAATCAGCTGCAGTGCCTGCATACTCACTAGCATGCATCCAAATGCG
Source organism: Tetradesmus lagerheimii (assembly GCA_902809745.2). Classification (NCBI taxonomy): domain Eukaryota; kingdom Viridiplantae; phylum Chlorophyta; class Chlorophyceae; order Sphaeropleales; family Scenedesmaceae; genus Tetradesmus; species Tetradesmus lagerheimii. The sequence continues at coordinate 18,108 of CADDIJ020002855.1, forward strand.
GTAGCAGCACGAGCCGTGCATGGTCACTGTACATGTGACTCGCCTGCTGCTGGATAAATCCGCCACAGTGCCTGTATACTCAATAGCATGCATCCAGCAGCAGCACGAGTCATGCATGGTCACTGTACAAGTGACTCGCCTGCTGCTGGAGCGCAACTAGCCAGCAAAACGAAAGCAAGCAGCTGCAAGCCACCACAGCTGTACTCAGCCACCCTGTCATGTGCGTCAGCAGAAAGCAACCCATATCAGATGGTCCAAACCAACCTTCTAAACAGCTAAAGCCTGCATATGTGCTAGCGCTGGCTGCACAGTGTGCTTTGTGAACAACTCAACGTCCCAAGCAAACTCGCAAGTTACAGGCACAAATGCTGCATATGCTGCCGCTGCATAAGCGCTGGCATAAGCTGTCCCATGCAGCTGCTGGTGCTGCCCACAAGTCACATACACACAGCACCATACAGCTGCCTGGGCACTGCATACCCTTCCGCCCCCACAGTTTGATGCACTGCTGTCATATTTGTCGCTACTAGCTAGTGTAGGCCGCCATCACTGCCACCAACATAAGCCCTATCAGCCCCCCGCACCAAAACCGGTGCCTGTGTCAAGCCCTCATGCGGCTGCTCATGAACAGCCGGCCACAAATCCCCTGAACATGGCATGCCAACGGTTCTGCTCAGCCGCAGGGCCACTGACACCTAACAGGAGCAACAGGCTGGGCCTATTGCTTCTGAAGCAGCAACCCTACCGGCTGCCCTTCGACCCCTGTTCACCAGCCATTCACAACACCAGCCAAGCTGCCTTGATGCCATGCCCATTGTTGGATGCATGCATCCAGACACACTGTCTGGACTCCCAAGTTGCAACTGCTTCACAAGCCAGCTGCACATGTGTTGTACGACGACTTCTCGCAAGTCTAATGAGACCAACACAACTGTTCTTTGTGGTATCATCAGCCAGGCTCGTCCAGTGCAGCTGTTGAATCCCATTGCCACACAGCTGCAACTGCAATTTGAAAAGCAATAGCCAGTAGCCAGTCGCATTACGCTATTGCTTTTCACATTGCCACACAGCTGCAACTGCAGCAAGTTGTCGCTTCATATGCATCAAGTGCCGTGGCGCTCTCAGCTGCCAGCACTGCCCCTAAGCCACGCTCCCTTGCGCAAGCCAACTGCAGGCTGCCGTTTCTCATGCTGCCAGCACTGCATCAAGATCAAGCTCACCCAGGCCAGCCGCCTGCATGCTGCCAGTGTACTGCATGCTCCCAGCCTCACCCTGCGCCGCCTGCTGCTGCTGCTCAGCCTCTGCCCGAAGACTATCACTCTCCTGACGCAGCTGCTCATGCCTCACCTGCAGCTGCGGCTGCTGCTGGTTGGCAGCTGCGTTGGCGCTCTGCCTGTGTGGAAACACGAGCGCTGGCTGGCCGTTTGGTGCCATGGCTCGCGCGTCTTCGTACAGCACGCACACCATGGCATGCACGTCTGGGAAGAACGGGTAGCTGTTGTTGCACAGCAGCAGCAGCAGCAGCAGCAGCAGCGCAGCATGAGTGTACAGCAGCTTGTCGATGAGATAGCTATGCAGCAATAAGCAGGCTAACGGCTGTACACAGGGTGCCAGCAAGAACGGGTAGCTGTTGTTGCCACAGCAGCAGCAGTACATCACGCTGCACGGCACCATGTCAGCAGGGTGCCAGCATCAGCATGTCGGCAGTACATCACACGCCAGCATGCCTGCTGCAGGTGACAACTGACAGCATGACAGCATGGTGTTGCTGTTACAATGATGCGCGAGCAATCTGACCTAAGGCGAAATTATGGATTTGTGCAATTGGACCTATCCACAGTGTGCTTTGCATGGTGCTGCAGCAGTAAAAGCCCAATGCATGTGCGTCTTGACGTCAGTGAGTGCTGCCAACACGGCCAACAGCAACGAACATGTCGCCTGCCCGCTGTCATCAGGCCAACCTGTACACTGCGCTCTTTGCAAACTGGATGCTGTTGAGGCTGCGGCCCCACACGAAGCAGTTGAGCATGATGCGCAGCACGTGCTCGCGCTTCAGGTTGCTCGCCAGTGCGTCAAGCACCTGAGGAAGAGATGACAGCAGCAGCAGCAGCAGCAGCACGCATAGAGAGACCACGCGAGCCGTCAGTGACTAGTAAGGGATTTGAACATGGTCATGTGCCAATCGCGCATCAGGTTGCTCGCCAGCGCGTCAAGCACCTGGGGAAAGGACGACGGCAGCAGCAGCAGCAGGTACCTTACTGCAGCCGCAGTTGCACTGACACACCTGCAGCTGGCTAAGCCCTCCGTCCACGCCCAGCACCCAACAAGCAGCATCTACAGCAACAGCAACATCACAATACCAACAGCAGCAAGCTATGAAAGATACGCACCTGCAGCTGGTTGAGCCCACCGTCCACTCCCAGCAGCCGCCGCTGGCACTCGCTGAGCCCCTCGTCAGCCTGCTTCAGCTGCGTCTGCAGCCCGCGCCGCTGCTCCAGAAGCGCACTCATGCTGCTGAAGTACAGCTCGGCACACGCGAGGATGACAGTCACCTGCAGCATGTGCACAATAGTTGTGGGAAGGTTGCAAGATGCGTGCCGAACTGAACAAGTTGGAGCACCTGATAATGATCATGACACAACGTGTTCATAAGCGGGTCACCAAGCCAACAGCAGTGTGGGCTGCTCCATCAGACTGTTCATGCTGCTGAAGTAAAGCCCGGCACACGCCAGGATGACAGTCACCTGCAGCACAACGTCAAAGCAGGCACAGCACAGCAGCCAACACCATGTCATCCATCATGCTGCAGCTGCTCGCACGCAAAGAAGACAGTCACGTTCAGCACACAGATGCGCAAACGTCACTGCAGGTACAGCAGAGCGGCTGACGTCTACAGCTGTGGCCAGATCCTCCGTGCTTGCAGAGCCCTCAGGCGTGACAGCACTATGCATGCATGCACCCCCCCCAACCCTTCCCCCCCGACACACACAAGAGCAGTGCAGCTTCAAGCCGCTTGAAATTGCGCATTGAATGCGCAATTGAAGTCTTTGAGTGTCTCCAATCTACCTCTGACCACCTGGTGCTTGCTGAGCCCCAGTCTAGACACGCACCATGCATGCCAGCCCATCCCCCCCCCCCACACACACAGAGGCAGCGCCGCAACATTTTCATCTGCCCACCTGGTGCTTGTTGAGCCCCAATCAGGACCCAGGCGTGACACCACCATACATGCACCCCCCAACACACGAAAAAGAAGTGCAGCTTCAAACAATGCATCTGCCCACCTGGTGCTTGCTGAGCCCCAGTCGGGACACCACCATGCATTCCGAACACATACACAAACACAGGCAGTGCAGCAACATCTTTATCTGCCCACCTAGTGTTGGCTGAGCCCCAGTTGGACACCACCTGGCGCCAGTGGTAGCACAACACCACCAGTAACAGCATTGATCATATCTGGTGTACATAATGTACTCTTTAATCTGCGCACCTGCTGCTTGCTCAGCCCCAAGCGTGACACCACCTGGCGCCAGTGGTCAGCACAGCACCACAATCAACAACAGTAGTATTGTATGATGTATCAAAACGTTTGCGCACCTGGTGCTTGCTGAGCCCCAGGCGTGACACCACTTGGCGCCAGTGGTCGTCACTGTAGGGTGCAGGCAGCCCCGTGTCAAGGTGGCGGCCAAACAGGTGGTACAGCACACCTGCAGCAGCAGCAGAGGACGTGAGAGGTGATACATGGTTTCATAGTGTGACAGGGCAGTAGGGCGCAAGCAGACCGGTGTCAAGGTGGCGGCCAAACAGGTGGTACAGCACACCTGCAGCAGCAGCAGCAGCAGCAAACACACATACTTACCGCAGTTCTACATGCTCGCTGCAAAGGGAAGGCACCACGGCGGCAAAGGTGTGAGCCTGGCAGAAGCTGCCTCTGACCAGCTCCACAGCAACACGCAGCGAGCTCAGCTGCGCACCACACTTGCTGCACCACACTTGCTGCACCACACTTGCTGCACTACAACACACCAGTAGCCAGGCTGCATGCATGTGGGTCTACATCGCCTTTGCCGACATATGCCAGCCGGGCCCAATTAGAAAGGGCTGCGACGATATAGAAACCAGCCAAGGTACTGCGGTGCCGTGCATAGACAGCTGCTGCTGTCACATGCCACGCGGAGTGCGCTCCCCGTGCAGGCTTACCTGGGTTCAGCAGTGCCACGAACTTGGTCATGTAGGAGTAGCGGTTCACAAGCGCCTGGATGCGCTCAGCACTCGGGCTCGCGCCACCGCCCTCAGCAACAGCAGGCTCCTTCCCGCAGCCGCTGGCAGTGCCTTCGGGCATGCCGTCACGCTGCTGCTGCTGCTGCCGCTGCATCTCGCCACATGTCTCACCCGAATGTTCCTCGCTGCAGCTACACCAGCGGCACGTCTTTCCCACGCTGGCAGCAGCACTTGTTGTGGCACTGTCAGGTTCTGAAACGCTGTCAAACGCACCAGCGCCTGCTGCTGTGGCGTCACTGCCGTGTGATAATGCTGCACGTGCAGCCTGCTGCTGCTGCTGCTGCTCTGCTGCGAGCAGCTCCCCCATCACGTCGTGCACAAACTGCTTCCAGTGCTTGATGATGTCATCTGTAGGCGGCGGCAGCAGCAGAAGTAAAGGGCAGCAGTAAACGGACGTAACTGATTCAGCTCAAGGCAGCAGCAAGCACAAACTGCTTCCAGTGCTTGATCATCTCATCTGCAAGCAGCAGCAGCAGCAAAAGGAACGAAACTGTTTCAGCTCAAGGCAGTAGCATGCACAAACTGCTGCCAGTGCTTGATCATCTCATCTGCAAGCAGCAGCAGCAGCAGCAGCAGCAAAAGGAACGAAACTGTTTCAGCTCAAGGCAGTAGCATGCACAAACTGCTGCCAGTGCTTGATCATCTCATCTGCAAACAGCAGCGACGTGCGCCCAAACGCTGACCCTGGCAACCATACTCTGAGCGCACAACGCACACCAGCTGCAACACAACAACAATCACACTGTTTGAAGCAGCCGGACCACGGGCGGCTGCGCGCACCTGTGTTCATGTGCTTGAGCGTGCTGATGGTCCTCTTCTGCTGCGCAGGTGAGCACATCTGCGGCGCATCGCAGCACGGCAGACCACCACAGTCCTCCTCCTCATCATCATCCTTACCACCTGCTGCTGCTGCTGCTGTCACTTCTGCCTCGCGGTCGACTGGCTCTCCTTTCACTACTGCGGTCCCAGGCTGGCTAACTCCAGCTGCTGCAGCAGCAGCACTGCCGCTAGCTGTGCTGGTGTGTGACACACCAGACAGCGACTTGCTAAGTCCGTCTGCTGCGCCTGGCCCACCCTCTGGTGCATCTTCGCCGTCTGTGTCACTCAGTGACGAGTGAGTGGTGGCAGTGGCAGTCGGTGCTGAGCCTGAAACACCAGACTGTGAAGCACCAGAGTAGTCGGTGCTGCAAGGCCGCTGCTGCTGCATTGCGGCCAGCATGTCGTGAGATGCTGCCTCGCTGGCATCAAACACAGGGGGGCCGTGCTCCTTGATGATCTTCATCTGCAGCCAGCAGCAGCAGCAGCAGCAGACAGCAGTCAGGGTGCGGCGCCATGACAAAGTACAAGACTGACTGGTGATCTTCATCTGCACCATGCAAGCATGACCCGTCGCTTGCATCAAGCACTGCAGAGCGCCGCATGGGCACCTCACATCCACCCACCACCAAGCCAATAAACGTCTGCGATAATGCAGCCTGCGCACAGCTATAATGATCTGCCCAGCAAGCAAAGCAAGCAATACCCTTTGCTGCTAGCACTCAAGGGGTAATTGCCGCCGTTGCTGTGGCGAGATCGGCTCAAGCAGCACCACCATGGCTATCACAGTAGCTGCAGCAGTGCTAACAACATGCTACAACCGCAAACGCGGCACCCACGTGGTACTCCCTGCCCTGGACGGCGGCCTCCAACACATCATACCAGCTGCTACGGTAGCTGCAGCAGAGGTAACAACATGCTATACTACAAACACAGCACCCACATGGCCACACCAGCACACGTGGCCACAGCAGCACTCACATGGTACTCCCTGCCCTTCACGGTGGCCTCCAGCACTGCTGAACGCAGCTTGAGCATCTCATTCTCTGCCGACAGCGCCTGCAGCTGCGCGAGCTTCTCCGTCACCTCAGCCTCCAGGCTGCTAATGGTCTCCTTCTGACGCTCCCTGCAGCAGCAGCAGCATGAGTGCTTCACGCAGAAGAGGCAGCTGAACCAGACACATGAAACGGATGAGGTATGACAGGGAAACACATATTGCGCGGCGCGCAAGAATACTGCCAGCATGAACAACAGAGTACAAGCACAACTGCTCTGAACACAGTTCGAGAATTGCACGCTGCTGCTAGCACCTGCATGGCACAAAGTATGGCACGCATAAACTACAAAATGGTATATGGTACGGAATCAGCTACCAACCCACATAACCACCTGTCACACGCGCTGTCCACACATGCCAACCAAGCATGCCACACTTGCAACCAGGCATGCCAGCTGGCCCACGCACCTGAAGCGACGTGATGGCGCCTTCCTGGCATATGGCATATGGTATGGAGTGCACAGAGTACCAAATGGTGTATAGAGTATAGAAATCAGCCACCAACAAACATCACCACTGGCCACACATGTCAAACAAGCATGCCACACTCGGGCGTGCCACCTGGCCCACCCACCTGAAGCGACGTGATGGCGCCTTAGGCTTTTCAGCACCGCCAGCAGTCGCTGCTGCCGCTGCTACTGCTGCTGCTGCTGCTGCTGTGCCATTTGCCTTGCTGCGCGACTTGTGCGCACTGGCACCCCTGCTGTGCTGCTGCTGCTGCTGCTCCACGCTTGCAGCGCCTGCTGCTTGGTAGCTGCTGCCGCTTGGGCTCATCAGCTGCTCAGAATACATCTGCTGCATGCCAGGGGAGGGTGCTTGCAGGAAACCGTTACTTTGCTGCATGACATAGCCTGCACTGGCTGCAGGAGCAGCAGCAGCAGCAGCAGCCATTGGGCCTGCTGCCATGCCTGCTGCCCAAGATGGTGGCAGCACCATGTCTGCATAGCTTGACCCGTCAGGCATCACTTGCACAAACTGGGGGAAGGCCTGCGGCATCGCCTGCAGCATTGGCTGCATCATGCCCGCCGGCGCAGCAGCCACAAAGCTGCCAGGCTGCTGCTGCTGCTCCAGGCCAGGCTGCAGCTGCGGCATGTACTGCTGGCCCGGCATAGCATACGGCTGCTGCTGCGGGTACAGCATCTCTGCAGGAGGGCCCTGCAGCTGCAGCTGCAGTTGCTGCTGCGGCATCGCCAGCTGCATGCCAGCAGTTGCAGCAGCGAAGGCCTGGGTAACCTGCTGCTGCTGCTGCTGCAGTGCCAGCTGCTGTTGGTGCTGGTACATCGCTGGTTGCTGCTGGTGTGGCTGCATCAGCAGCTGCTGCTCCATCCAGGGCGCCTGCTGTGATGCATTGGGGCCTGGCGCCAGAGCCTGCAGCTGGAAGAGCTCAACTATGCCAGGCGCGGCCTGCATGGCATTGTTGCCCAGCTGCTGCTGTCCAATACCACTAGATGCGCCAGGCACGCTAGACGAGGGCGCGCTGGGCTGCTCCGTGGACACATCATCTGTTGCTGCCTTGGGGCTGTCCTGAAAGATGTCTAGCTCTGACTGCAGCCAGTTGCGAAAATCATCAACCGTGCTTTCATCGTTAAGAAGCAGTTCTGGATTGAAATCAAGCGGGAAGGCGGGCGTGTCGAGGCCTGCTGCGTCTAGATCGAGAGAGGGAAACGCGCTTATCATGGTGGCTTCCTCATTCACTTGTTGATATGTGTTGAGGAAATAGCAACCCGTATCTCTGCTTGAGCAGGGCTGGTGATGATGTGCTTGAGTCAGCCACGTCTGCGATCAGCTAGTAGGATGTTCTGGTGCTCACGCACGATAAACGAACGTCTGTATGACCGCAGCTCTGAAACCAGCAGGGTGATTGCTTCGGCACATTGTGAAGCAAAGGATTACGGGGAAGGTACGGGTGTTACTTACGATATTCCTTATAAATCGATTAGGTACACCCAGGTCGGTTTGAGTGCTGATATTAAAGCATGTGTGAATCGCATAGACGTATACCAGCAGGTGTAGGAGCCGATGTTCTAAGCCAAACAACGCTGGACCTCACCCGCCGACCAGCCACTGCTGGACCTCACCCGCCGACCAGCCACTGCTGGACCTCACCCGCCATGCGGTGGTTGCATTGATGCCCTTGACAAGACCCGCCAGTGCTTGCTTCTGATGCGGGCTAATGAATGTTCCATAGTGCAGCATGGGAACACGTGCGGACACACGTTGCAGCAGCTGCAAGCCTTTGCGGGTTGACAGCAGCCCGACCAGCATGCAAAGGCTGGGACAGCAATAGCATGCATGACAGCCATATGCTCGTTCAGCCATGGCGTAGCGAACCAAGCGTGTGAGCAAAATCATAGCAGTTTACCCATCAGCCCAGCAGACCAAGAGGAACAAAACAATGTCCTGCCAGCAGCAGTTCAGTGCTACTAGCCTACTTGCAACAAGGTGTTACCACGTTGTGGCACGTGCAGCACACACACACCGGCTCCGTTACTGTGGAGCTGCATCCACGTCCATGGCGTCCGCAGCAGCAGCATCCCCACCTTCTGCCGCCATTGCTGCCATCACAGCATCTCCTGGTGCTGCCTCCACATCTTCCCCTGCTGCTGCTGCTGCCGCAACCTCCGGCCCTCCCTCTGTTGCTTTCTCTCCTGCTGACTCCTCAGCTGCACCCGGCCCTGCTGCACTCCGTTCTGCTGCCATCCCCGTTGTAACTTCAGACGCAGCAGGCGCACCAGCAGTGTCCGTGGTTGCCACAAGCTTGCTGCTGCCAGCTGCTGCTGCTGCAGCAGCAGGGGCCGCCTTGGCCCTGTCTGCTGCTGCCTTTTTCTCCTCAAGCTTCTTGCGGCGCTCCTCTACTGCTGCTGCTGGCACATGCTCAGGGAAGAGCTCAAACATAGCCTCCTGCAAGCTCTCCGGCTTGTCAACCCCCTGCAGGATCTCCGGTTGCCTGCAGGAAAGATTGCAGCAAGGCACTCACACGTGCTCAGGGAACAGCTCAACATAACCTCCTGCAAGCTCTCCGGCTTGTCAACGACTTGCAGGATCTACTGTTGCCTGCAGATACAAATGCAAAGAAGGCAGGCACGTGCTCAGGGCACAGCTCAAACATAAAGACCAACATTGGACCTGCCCACATACCCACATGCTGAGCTGTGTCACGCGCACTGCCTACCCCAAACAAGCACACCAGCCTTTAGTCATCTGATGAAGATCATGCTTTGGCTGCACCAGTCCACACAGTAAAGGTAATGATCTGATGACATATCACAGGCAACGCAGCAGTCGCACTCACATGCTGAGCTGCGCCACCACGCGCCACCTGAAGATGCCGTCATCTGCGACATTCCACACACACCACGTGCATGACACGCGGCCAGCAGCCCAACACAATTTTCCCGCAACTCACAAGCCACAACACACAAGCCATAGGAAGCAGCCACAAACCAACATAGATATCCTTCATGAAAGCCTGCTAGCAACAAACAAACAAAAGGACCTTGCACACTCACATGCTCATCTGCGCCACCACGCGGCCCACGCGCCACCTGAAGATGCCGTCATCAGACAGCCGCCTGTCGCTCTGGCTGATGCCGTACTCAGGGTCCATCTCGCGCATCACCTGCAGCAGCAGCAGGTGAGAAAGTGGCAGTGAGGAACTATGTGTTGCCGCAAACACGACATATGCTTTGCATGCAGCAGTCACACAGCTGCCTGTTGCTTGACATAATGCCGCACTCAGGGTCCATCTCGCGCATCACCTGCAGCAGCACGTGAGTTCACGGGGCAGAGAAGACGTATGTTATGCCGCACGTGATATTTCGACACGTCATAAGGTTCGCATGCAGCAGTCAGACAGCCTCCCATTGCTTGCCATGACGCCGCACCCGGGGTCCATCTGCATCACCTGCACGAACAGCAAAAGCAGCTAGTATGCACTGCCTTATAAATTTTGAGTCATAACAGCAGCATATGCGCGAAGGATGATGCTAAAGCTAGCTCCGAGATCTTTGCCGAAACACATTTCCTGAAAGGATGAAGTTACAAAGAAGGAGCCAACTGCGGGCACAACAGCACTGCTGGTGACTGTACAATCTGCCTGCTGCGCCCTTGCTGTCTGAGTCCTGGACATCCCACACCACACCACACCGCTGGCCGCACCTGTGCACACAGCGCCTCTGGTGTGGGGTACTGCTGCTGCTCCACTGCCAGCTGTGCCAGCAGCGGCTGCTGCTTCAGTGCGCGGTCCTCCTGATGGCGCAGCGCCCACAGGTGGATGCTGCTGCTGCAGCCGGTGGGGCCCAGCTGGTTCACCTGCAGTGGGTTTCAACAGCAACAGGCAGCAGAGGTGATTGACGCAAAACGCCCTGATGCAAGGGCTCAAAAGACGGCTGTACCTGAGACACTGCAGAAACGTCTTTTACCATGATGTCGCACCCGGTGGGCTGCCCATCTGCTGTGCATCTGCTGCGCATGAATGGGTCGGCAATCAAAAACAGCACACAGCACAGATGTAGCTGCCGCTCTACTGCACCGCTTGAGGTGGTTGCTGCACCTCTCTTTCGTTTAACCGCAGTGCCCCACACAAGCAGATGCAATGCGCAGACAGCACAACTCAAAGTCAACCATCAACTTGCTATGGCCATGTCTGCTGCTCACCGCGCGCCGCCGCATCTTGTGAGGAGCCTCAAACGGCTCGCCGTTGTTGTCATACGTGCGCCGCGCATCCGCAATCTGCTGCAGTGTCGCAAGCCCATCTTCGTAGCGCTGCCGCTTCTGCGCTGCCTGCCGCGCTGCTGCCTTTTGTGCTGCTGCTACTGCGTCAGTTATTGACGCCACGAGTGGCTTGCTCCAGTCAATGCAGTTGGTGATGGCAGGCTTCTTGCTTGCAGGGGCAGCAGCTGCTGCTGCTGCTGGTGTGTCTTTGCCAGGTACCACTGCGCGCACACAGAAGGGAAGACCAACGCAACGCATGAGAGAGCAATCAAATGTGTGACAAAGAGTGACAGCACATGGTACAGAACCTATTCAGAGTTGATTCAGCAGCTTGAGCTACATTGCTCCTGTTTCAGCATGCATTAGCACAAGCAATTGGTGATGGCTGGCTTCTTGCTTGCAGGAGCAGCTGCAGCAGCTGCTGCTGCTGCTACCGGTGTGGCTCTGCCAGGAACCACTGCGGGACACAACAGCACTCAACAGTCAAGGAATAGCAGAAGTTGCAAAGCAGCACCACCCATGCGGCAAGCATTGGTGCTAGCTCTGCTTTGTAGCTTTGCAGCCCTGCACGCTACTGCACCCCTGATGGCGATCGCAGGCCACAGCAGCCCACACTGCCATCACCAAGTGACGCTGCTATGCATGCTATGCTGCCGCGCCTCACCAAAGTCCTTGCCGCCCTTCTTCCACATCACCCACGTCACTTCTCGTTACCAGATGCAGATGCAACATGAAACTAAGGATCAGGTGAAGCGCTGCAGTGGCATCAATACAAAACGGAACAGCAGCAGGCCGAATTTTTATTATAAAATATTTTTTTACAGACAATTGAATAAATTATTTAATTTTATATTTATAAATATTATTATAAACTTAAACTATTTTTTAATCTTTATTTTTTTGCGCCTCACCAAAGTCCTTGCCGCCCTTCTTCCACATCACCCACGTCACTTCGCGCACCAGCACTTCGCGCACAGCACGGCTGAACTTCGCGCCATCACGCGGCGTGGCGTTGAGCACCTTGTACACCTGCGACATGCCATCGATCTCAAGTCAGCATGTACATTGTGTCAGCGGGGGAGACTGAGCAGCATGCGTCGAGTGTGAAAGTCAGTTGCGGGATTGAGCATGGCGAGCATCAGCATGTGCTGTAGCTATCACGCGGCGAAATCACGTCAAGCACCTTGTACACCTGCACCAGGAGGTCAGCATGGAGTGTGAAAGTAAGCAAAAAATGACATCCTTGCTGCAGCTGCTGTTGTTGTGTCGCTCAGTCTGCTTGGCATGCTGTTTGCCATCTCATGCCTCCCAGCGCCACTGGCAGGCAATGGCATTGCCTTCTGACTGCTACTGCTGTTGCTGTTGCTGCTGGAGGATGGCCGTCCGCCACCTGCTGCTGCTGATATTGTACTCCTACGCCTGAGCAGCAGATGACACCATTGAAAGACACTGTCGCTTAGCAGCAGCAAGAACATCGCATCAGACCTCTAAATACACATGTTGTCTCACCTGCTTTTCCAGCTTGAGCGCCTCCATGCGCTGCTTCACTTTGAACCCCTCTGCAGGAACATGGCCTTCAGCTAACTGCTGTTGCTGCTGCTGCTGTTGTACTGCTAAGCATGAGTAGCAGATGTAATAGTCAACCTGCAGACCTCTTATTACACCTTTCCATCAAGACACACAAGGGACACTGTTGCTCAGCAACAGCAACAACATCGCAAAAGACCTCTCAAGGCATCCTGTTTTTCACCTGCTTCTCTAGCTCCAGCGCCTCCATGCGCTGCTTCACTTTGAGCCCCTCTGCAGGAACCTTGCCAGGCAGCAGCAGCGTGCGCAGCACGATCAGCACCTGCAGCACACGCCGCATGATAGCAGCAGCAGCAGCAGCAGCAGCAGCAGCAGCGGCAGCAGCACATTAGTGGAAATGACAAGACAGCAGTGCGTTTGATTGAACAGCAAGTATGCCGCACAGCCCTGGTACGCGTGCAATGCATGATCACTCGTAGTTGCCTGCATAACCTGACCTGTCCATGCCCTTGCGTAGACACACACATGCGTCAGACCGCAACACTTGTACGCACACCACAAAGCCCCACTCCACAAACCACACATGTCTGGTATGCCTTGCACATGTTCTCAAAACCTCTCACCTGCACCAATCAGTCCCTCACACTTACAAGCCACAATCTACACACCACATGTCTACCTTGACCATGTTGCCACAGCCCCTCCCAACTGCACCAGGAAGTCCCTCCTGAAGGACGCGTCAGTAAGCTGCAGCCCAAACAGCATGAACAGCATGAAGCAGCCCAGAACAGCCCAGAACAGCACACTTGCTTAACACACACTACACAAGCACACTCCAAAAGCCACGCACGTCTACCCTGCACATGCTGACACAGCGCCCCTCACCTGCACAAGGAAGTCTCTCCTGAAGGAGGCGTCACGCACAGCATGGCACGCCTGCCAGGTGCAAACGCGCATGCACACGCGCACACGTAGGCAACCAGGCTAGCTAAGGTCCACTTGCATAACAGGAACAGCACATGTGCACCGGCATACATTTGCAAGAGTAGTGTTTGAAAAATATCACAAATGCATGCTGACACAGCCTCTCACCTGCACCAGGAAGTCCCACAATCACACCCCACAAACCACATTTGCCTGCTGTGCCTTGCAGATGTCTTCAAAGCCTCTCACCACTTCGTTCCATACACTATACAACCACAATACACAAACTACATGTCCACCTTGACCATGTTGCCACAGCCCTGGGCCCTCACCTGCACCAGGAAGTCTCTCCTGAAAGATGCGTCAGTCAGCTGCAGCCCAAACAGCCGCCAGCTGCTCAGGTAGCACTGCGTGCCGTCCCCCTCGTCATCTGCTGCTGCCGCTGCAGCCGCAGCTGCTGCCTCCAGCCCTGACTGTGCTGCTGCTGTCCCTGCGGCTGTGGCATCAGGTGCGGCTGAGGGTGCTGCTGCTGTGCGTGCTGCTGGTACTGTGGCCGGTGCTTTTGCGAGCTCCTCAAGAACAGCTGTCAGCTGCTTTTTTAATACTGACCACTTGTCAGCTGATGTTAGCAGCGAGAGAGGGTCTTGCAGCAAACCCTGCAGCAGCAGCAAGAGAGAGAGAGAGAGACGTGCACGAAGTCTTCAGCATGTGCATGTAACAATTGCCATGATATGGACACGCTATACTAGCACGAGCTCGCACCTGCGCTTCCCAAAACAGCTTCACTTATTCAAACCAGAATCAGTTTCAGCAGGCAATGGGCGCTGCACTCAGCTGCACATCATACACGTGATGACCAAAACACAACCAAACCCAGCACATGCTGCTGCTGTCACTGCTGACAGTTTGTTCTGTGTTGTATCAAAATACATTCGCACAGCCGCACCTGCAGCTCCCAGAACTGCTGGTACAGCAGCACGTTGACGGGGTTGCCTGTGCTGTCCACGGCGCCCTGCGGCACCTCCTCAGGCTTGGGGGCATCAGGCGCCACAAACACACCCTGCGCACGCAGAAAACACAGAAACAGCAACATTGGATAAGCACGGGCAGACGGAATCAACGAGCTAGCCAATCTCATCAACAGTGCAACCGGCACATTTCCCGGCTTGGGCGCGGCAGGCGCCACAAACACGCCCTGCAGCACACAGCCAATATCAAAACAGAAGAATCAGATCACTTGTCAGCCAAGGTATGAAGGGGTAGAACTGTTGCACAGTGAACAAGTACCGCTCCATAGGAACAGCACAAGCAAGGCTGCCAATTGCATGTTCAGTCGGGAGGGGCAGGGGGGAGGGGGGGGAGCATGAAGTCGAGTGTTCTGCGCCCTGCGGCACCTCCTCCGGCTTGGGCTCATCAGGCGCCACAAACACACCCTGCGGTACACAGCAAAAGCAGTAACGGCAACATTGGGTTACCATGTGGAGCGAGCCAATCTCATCAACAGGGCAACATGCACCTCCTCAGGCTTGGGGGCGCCAGGCGCCACAAACATGCCCTGCAACATGCAGCCACCAATCGCACAACAGAAGAAACATCTCGCTTTTCAGCTAGGATAAGAAGAGTGAAATGAGCATCACCCGGCCTGCCCAGATGACCACGTGGTGCATTCCCAGGCTGAGCCCCACCCCTTCACGCACCACTGTGGCACCTCATGCACGTGACAAGGAAATCTCCACAGCGACCCCAGGCGTCAATCAGCCGCGCGGTGCTGGCGATGAGCATCACCAAGCGCAAATCACAGCCCCCCCCCCAAACGCTTTCCATTTTGTTCTGTGCGGAGCAGCTGCGTAGCCACTCACAATGCTGTTGAGCCCGCTGTGGTCCATGAGCGGCGCTGTGCTGGCGATGAGCATCATCAACCGCAACGCACGCTACCCCGCTCCCCAATGCTTTCGATCCCACTGGGCGCAAGAGCTGCATACATATAGCCCCAGATTATCTAAGCGCAACAACGGCTGCAGTGCCACTCACGATGCTGTTGAGCCCGCTGCGGTCCATGAGCATCAACAAGCGCATCGCACAGTACCCCGCCCCCGAACGCTTTCCATTTTGTTATGTGCGCAGCAGTTGCGTAGCCACTCACGATGCTGTTGAGCCCGCTGCGGTCCATGAGCATCAACAAGCGCATCGCACAGTACCCCGCCCCCGAACGCTTTCCATTTTGTTCTGTGCGCAGCAGCTGCGTAGCCACTCACGATGCTGTTGAGCCCGCTGCGGTCCATGAGCGGCACGATGAGCATCAACAAGCGCAACGCACGCTACCCCGCCCCCCAATGCTTTCAATCCCACTGGGCGCAAGAGCTGCATAGATATAGCCCCAGATTATCTAGGCGCAACAGCTGCAGGGCCACTCACGATGCTGTTGAGCCCGCTGCAGTCCATGAGCATCACCAAGCGCAACGCACCGTTCCCCGTCTCTGAACGCGTTTAATCCCATTCTGGGCGCAACAGCTGCGTAGCAGCTCACGATGCTGTTGAGCCCGCTGCGGTCCATGAGCGGCGTTGTGTTGGCGATGAGCATCACCCAGCGCAAATTTCGGGCGCAACAGCTGCATAGATATGAACCATCATATGTCCCAAAACTCTAAGCGCAGCAGCTGCAGCGCCACTCACGATGCTGTTGAGACCGCTGCAGTCCATGAACGGCACGATGAGCATCAACACGCGCAAAGCACAGTTCCCCGTCTCTGAACGAGTTCAATCCCATTCTAGGCGCAACAGCTGCATAGCAAGCAACTCACGATGCTGTTGAGCCCGCTGCGGTCCATGAGCGGCGCTGTGCTGGCGATGAGCATCATGAGCCGCGCCGTGCTCACCACCTGGTGCTTGCCCAGGCGGCGCAGGATGCCGTTGCACAGGCGCGTGAACTGCAGCGCAAGGAGCAGCAGCAGCAGCAGCAGCAGAACTGAGGCTAGCGATGTAAGCAAGCTGTCAGAGAAAGAATGGTTGTGTTTGATGGCATGTCAGCAAAGCAAGCGTGAGCAGTAGGTCAGGCACTGGGAAAACACCGACAGCTGATGAAGTGTAGTGCTATAGCTGCTGGAGATGCTGCTGCCGTGCAAATGCCGTGCAGCTGCTACTCCTGCAGGCTGTGCTGCGGCACCAGACCACGGCACCTCGCCTTCTGAACTGCTGCATGCTACTCGTAGTTATGTTCACCTCCGCAGATGAACATGTTTACAGGTGGCAGCGCTGCAGTACGGGCTGCTACCCCCAGCCCCACTGCTCAGCTTGCCGAGTCTTGAACACGCACCGCATAGTAATGCTGCCGTCTGCAAAACATGACACTGGTGGCAGCGCTGCAGTACGGGCTGCTACCCCCACCCTCACTGCTCAGCTTGCCGAGTCTGGAACACGCACCGCATAGTAATGCTGCCGTCTGCAAAACATGACACTGGTGGCAGCGCTGCAGCAGTACCATTCCTGCAAGGCTACATGGGCTGCTGCAAACCCAGCAAAACCCCTACCACAAAACCCGCTGCTCACAACTCCTGCATACAACCCCCTGCTAACACCCCCTGCTCAGTTGGCCGATTGAGTGCGAAACACACACGCACCGCGTTCACGGCCGCTGGCCCTGAGATGAACTGCTCCGAGTTGAGCAGCGGCCGATGCTGCTCCAGCCATCCGATCATGTCCAGGCAGTGCTGCGGCGTGATCACCTCCGTCAGGTCCTCCAGCAGCGAGAACAGCAGCGCTGCGGGGGAAAACAATCAGCCACATGATAGGGTGTCACTGCATGTTTTAACTGCTAGAATGCTGCTACGTCCTCACATGATAGTCAAACAAACGGAACACACAACATGAGACAGGTGCAGGGAGGCTCAGGATCAGGTGGCATGGGTGGGCATGACTGATGGATCCAGTGTTGCTTGCTGCTAGCATGTGCAGTGAAACAACACGCCATGCGCAGCACGGTAATCAGCAAATGTGCACAGCCGGTGCACTGACCTGCGTCCAACAGCCCCCACTGGCAGGCCAGCAGCGCAACCTGCAGCAGCCGCTGCAGCGCAGGCTCGCTGCCCTTTGCAGGAACATATTGCAGTGGCGCCTGGCCCTTCTGCTGTGCCTCTGCTGCTAGGTCTAAGCATGCCTGCCTGAACACGCTGTGCAGTGCAGACTTTATGGTGAAGTCCGGTGGACGGATCGGCTGCTGCTGCTGTTGCTGCTGCTTGATGCGTAAGGGGCGGGGCGCAAGAAAGGCGCAGCAGTGAAGCAGCAGCAAGACATACATGTGTTCAGAAGACCTTCAGGGAGTTGAACAGCTACCGCAGTGTGTTGTAGTATACAAGCATGCTGCAGAGACCTGGGAAGATTGAATGATCGCTACTACAGACAAAGGCAGTCATTGCTGCGTGCTGCTGGCGAGCAGAGCTGCTCATGAAGAAGAACAACCAGCAGTTGCTGCAAGTAGGAGGCTGCTCCTGCCCATAGCGGACGCTGCCTGCATGCACTGACAAACTGCTTGCTGGTGGTTGTGGCATCGCCACAAGGCAACACAGCACTGGTGGCACAAGGCCGTAACACTTTCGTTATCAAGATCTTGACATTGAACTGCACCGCACGCACCTGCTCTGCACTTGCCATGACTTGTGGCAGCAGTTGCCGTAGCAGCTGCAGCCCTTCATCCTGCACTGGCTTCGCAGATGTCAACGCAGCACGCACCACTCCCTGCGGCAGAGCAACCAGCACGCAGCAGTACACATGAGATGACACAGCATAAGTATAGACCTCGTGATGGTGTGTTTGTGAGGTGAAGCGAGTGTAGATGTATGAGTAGTAGGGCAGCTCGGGGAATAGCCTAGGCAGCGCAGTAGCTATCAGTGCTGCTGGTGTTGCTGCTGCTCGGTGCTGCTGACTATCAAAGCTGAGTTGCTGTGCTCTTTTTGGGTGTTACAAGGAAAGAATGGTCATCAAGAATAGAGCATCAATACAGCTGCATTTGACTGGTCATATTTCCCAGCGGCTTGGCTTTGTTTATAAGCTGCACTGCAAGTGCTGTAGCAGGCACGTGGTGGTGCACCACAGCAGCACTTCCAGCTGCTTCATGCTGGTGAACACAGAAGACCCATGACTTTACAACTGTGATACGATGTGCTGCTGTTTGTTAGGGCAGGATGCACCTGTGTGCGGGGTTCCTGCAGCTGTACCAGCGCCTCCAAGTCCATCCTGCGCAGCGCGCCTGTGGCGCTCTAAGAAGGCCCCTGGTCTGATGTGCTTACTGACGCATGATTTGAGTTTGCAGATAGGATACGGTGGTGGCAGCAACGATCTGCAACGGGGGAGAGGGGCTTGCTGCTGGTTGTGCTGCTGTTGCTACTGCTGCTGCAGTGTACTGCTGTGCCAGGCAAGGCTGATGCAGATGCAACAGAGAATAAAGAGCTGGTACACTGTGCTGCTATTGTGATCTTGTGCTTGCTGCTGTGCACGCGAAGTAAGGGAGACAAGGGGTCGGTGTGACAGCACAGCAGTTTGTGTTTCAGGGCAAGTAACTTCAGGCCTTGCCTGATCGGCCCCAGCGCTGCACAGGTGAACTTTGCGCGTGTATAAGCGGCTGATTTAGGTTCACACCAGCGGCCAGGCACTGGAAGCAAGTGATCATTTAGACTCAGCAGTCCGTCTGCCCCTTTGGGGCATTCAACAATCCCCATTGTATATGAATTCGGCCGTTTGAAGCAGCAGGCTTGCCATGGCTGCTGCAGCAGAGGCCTTGTGTGAAGAACTCGCGCGGCCCATCGATCACATTGCCTGATACCTGTGGGATGGATCACAAGGAGGCTTCCAAACGATCCAGCAAGCGGCCTTCGTCCAGCAGGCCCGATGCTGGACGCGACAGAGAGCCAGAGAGGCCTCCAGCCAAGAAGCAGGCACTTCCCCAGCAGCCTAGCAGCTCTGAGGACATCCGCTCGGCTGTCAAGGGGCTTTACGAGGCCTATCAACGCCTTGTTGATGCAGAGGGCCCGTCCGGGGCCGCATTCCAGGCACTGCTCAAAGCAACATCTGCAGGTGGGGTGCTGTCCTCCTAGGGCTGATTGGCGCACCAGATATTGTTCTGGCACTTGACAGTGGCTCATACATTTACTTGTTTACATTCTTTGCAGGTGATCTGGCCAGCAGGCGATTGGCTGCCCGCCTGGTGCCCCGCTTCCTGCTACATCACCCAGAGCACAGCGAGCCTGCTGCTGCTGCGTTGATCCGCCTGCACAGCCAGCAGCAAGCCTGTGAGCCGTCCTGCAAGCACCTGGAGGATCAGACCCGCCATGACGCACTGCAGGGGCTGAGTGCTGTGCTGCGCGCTGCTCGTGCTTGCCGGGCGCCCAACGGCGAAGCTGCTGTCAAGCTTGTACTGGACCATCTGTTCAGGTGCGCGCGTGCTGTGTGTCCAGCATGTGCTGTGCTATGGCTTGTGTAAGACGATCTTTGCTGATTGACTGGTATTGCAAATTGTGCTGACGAGGGTATCAGCTAGAGCAGCAACCGCGCAGTGTAGTGTGCAAGTGTTCCGTTCCGAGGTGCGCAGCCGTACAGCAGTGACGTCGGTTTCGTCACGCAGTGGCGGGGCTGTGATGCGCCGGGAGAGCCTGAACTGTGCATTGGTCTTATCCACAGCAATGGCATTGATTTTGTTGTTTAATAGCTCAGCTTTTGCAGCACAACAGCAGCAGCAGCATTGTTGTTGCAGTCGCTGAAGCACATGCAGTGTTATGCAGCAGCAGCGTACATGCGATCAACAGGGTGCAGTGCAACTTTAAGCAATAGTCATGATCTGCAGCCTCAATATGCACAACATTGTGGTCATGTCCTTGTCAGCTGCCGTTGCTGGCTCCAAATGTGTATGCAGCAGGATGCTCACACCACTGTCAGCAGTGCAGCAACAACAGCAGTGCAGTAGCAACGCAGACAGTGAAGTGCGTGTCGTCCTCAGCTAGCTGTGTGCAGTGCTTGCCTGTAGTACGTAGTGTGCGTGCACCCTTGTTGCGCGTTGCCTTGTCTGCACTCTACACACTGCGTATCTGCTTCCCTCACACTCCATTTCTGCTCCCTTCAAAGCGCGAGTGCCTGAGGGCTGCCTCACACTCCATTTCTGCTCCCTTCAAAGCGGCATCCCATCCCCCACGTATTCCTCTTGCAGCACTGCTTCAAAACAGTGCTGAGCAAGGAACATGCGGGGAACGGGATCCTGCAGCCAATGCACTGTTGAGTTTACCGCTGTGCCATTGCTGAGGAAATCAAGTCCACAGACAGCTGTGGCAGTGTGCTGCGTGCGGTTTCGTACAAGCAGGCAGGCCTCTCGGGCAGCAGTTTAGTGAAGAGCAGCTGGGCCTGGGCTTGGAGAAAGTGATTGGCCTTCTGCAGCAATATGTCTAGTGCACTCAGCTCTGTATGTCGCCGCGCATGCCTCGAAGCGCTGTATTCCCAGCAAACCGCAACATGGCAGTGCTGCAACAGCACGTACAAACTGTTGTGTGCTCCTCCTCCGCAGTCGCGTGATAAGCGCTGAGCTGTCATCACGGGCCTCTGCCTTGCGTTTCTCTGCTGCTGTCCTGCAGGCTACTGTGACGAGCCAAGCAATCCAGCGGAAGTTGTTGCAGCTGCAGTGCATCCCCTGCAGGCCAAATCTGCTTCGCGTCACTCTGCAATAATTACTGACCGTTGTCTGCGCACCCGCCTTGCCACTGCGCGTTTGCAGGCTGCTGCCACAAGCTGCCAGCGAGGAGCCCAGCGAACCTGAAGAAGAAGGCGAAGTGGCTCCAACAGACGGCAGCACAGCAAGCCTGCCATACCTGCGACGCACGCTTGGCGAGGCACTCACACTGCACCCCGCAGCCACCATGGCCTATTGCTCAGCTTGCCTGGCTGCAGCAGCAGCCTGCCGCGGCAACAACAGCAGCAGCAGCAGGGATTGCCCCGATCCGCAGGTAACGAGCGGTGTGCAGATCTGGCTACGGGACCACCTGCTGAAAGAGCGCAGCCCGTCACGGGAATGCACGCCGACAGCAGCAGCGGCAGCTGCAGCAGCAGCGAAGGCGGGAGATGCATTGGCAGCAGGCAGCGGTGCTGCGGGGGTTGGCCGCAACGGCTGCCTGCTGCAGAATGTGCTGCTGGGGTCTGAGGAGCTTCAGGGGTGGGTCATGCGGCAGGCACGCGGCAGAGCAACAGGTGAGGCTCAGAACCGAGCGCCATGTTCGCCAAGCGCGCTTGTCTTGTTGAGATCTAGTCAGGGGCAATACAGTTGCTGTCTGATGCGAGAGCAAGAGGGGCGTGGCAGCCATAGCAGCAGCGTAATGTACTTTGGGTGTGTGGGAGTCTGGTTTGGGCATGGCGGCATGCAGAGCATCAGGTGATGTGCAGCACATCAGGCAGTGCCTATGTTCTTCTGCATCCAGGTAGGTAGACGAATTGGGTTTGCAATATGGGGCTCACAGTAAGAGGCTTGTGCGCAGGCCGTTGGTGTGTTTGGCTCAAATGCAGCTGGCCAAACAGGCATTTTCCACACCTTGCAGTGCGTGTCCTGACCTTGTGGCTGTGTCGTGTGCCTCGTTGCAGCTCCGCCTGAGGTGCGCAGCGTGATAGAGACAGCGCTGCAGCTGCTGCCAGAGGATAAGCAGCTTGCAGCAATCAGGCCACGCATCGACCACGCACCTGCAGCAGCGGCTGCAGCAGCAGCAGCAGCAGCCGCCAACTCCTCGCGTGGCATGCAGCAAGCACAGCAGCAGCACCAGCAGTCACAGCAGCTGCAGCAGCAGCGGTTGAAGAGTGCTGGCAGCTTGCCGCACTACAGGCAGCAGCAGAATGGTGGGCTGGTCAACGGGGCAGAGCCACTCAGCAGGTGTGTGAGCGGCAGGCGTTGCTTGTGCGACTTGATGTGCAGCACAATCGTGTAGCAAAACAGCTGCAGCAGCAACAGCACAGCAGTGCTTCAACAGCGGCAGCAGCTTTTAGTGAATCAGCACATATTAATCGGGTACCATCAGCGTTCGCTGATGATACGCATGGCAGCAGCTATCGAAGCGCATCTGCATGCATATTTCTGCTTCATTTACATTTTCGCCTTTATGCGAGCGTTGTTGCAGTATCAGGCTGCGGCCAAGTGATGCGTGACGCGTTTGCAGCTGCATGCAATGCGGCTGATGTGTTGCGGCTCAACAGGATGCTGCTGCGCTGCCTGGCTGTGCTGCTGCTGCAGGTCCAACTCCACGCCTGGCCAACTAGAACGCGACAGGAGCAGAGCAGCTGGCAGCAAGCCGGGCCTACCAGGTGCGTGGCACTTTCATTCTGTGTCAGGGCGCAGTGGTCCATGTGCAAGACGTGCACACAAGCTTGCTTTGTCTGCAGCAACAGCCTAGCCAAGAAAGCGTACGCTGTGCACAGATATAGTTGTAACGCTTACGGCGGCTGTTACTTGCTCTTTGCTGGTGCGCTCTGCAGATTCGCGCGGCCAGCAGCAGCAGCAGCAGCAGCAGCAGTTCCCGCAGCCGCCCGGCCCCATCTGCCGTGCAGAAGCCTGCCTGCTGGTGCTTGACCTGCCACCCCACATCAGCAGGCAGGAGCTGCAGCAGGTTCTGTCTGCTGACGAAGCCTGGCTGGCTGCGCAGCAGCAGCCAGGCAGCAGCCGGCCGGCCGGCAACAACGCGTGCTGCACGTTCAAGGGCGTACTGTGAGTGGCTGGCTGCTGTGCTTGCCGCGTTGCAGCGTCTCAGCAGCAGGTGTAGGCAGCTGCTGCATGAGGGGGTTGTCATGTGCCCGGCAGCTGCGGGTTGTCATGTGGCCGGTAGCTGCGGGTTGTGTGGCTGGCAGCTGCGGGTTGTCATGTGGCTGGCAGCTGCGGGTTGTCATGTGGCCGGCAGCTGCGGGTTGTCATGTGGCCGGCAGCTGCGGGTTGTCATGTGGCCGGCAGCTGCGGGTTGTCATGTGGCCGGCAGCTGCTGCATGAGGGGGTTATCATGTGGCTGATGTCTGCCGTGCCTCTAGTCCTCCAAGAAGCTCAGCATGGTTGTCACTTTGTGAAAACTCAGGAGGTAGTTCTGTAGTTTGTCACGGCCTGCAGAGGATAGGACTGTATCAGCGATGCGCAAGCTGTCTCCACAAGGGTAGCACTGCTTAAACTGATGGCTGTGGCAGTAGCCAACAACGCCTGTGACAGGCACGCCTCTCTGTACATGCCGTGCAATGGTGCATCCTGATTCTGCTGCTGCTGCTGCTGCTGCTGCTTGTTCATGCTGCAGAGAGGCCGCGAAGGCCTACCTACGCCACAATGGCATGCAGCGCGTGCCGCACTGCCCCCCGCTGCGCCTGGCCTTCTGCGACAGCCTGCCTCCCTGCAGCGCCAAGGCGGCAGCAGCAGCAGCGCAGCCGTCGGGCTACGTGTGGGCCACGCGCGACGCAGTGGGTGACGCTGAGAGCATCACGGATGAGCTGCGCGCTGCTGGGCTCATGCTCAACCACGTGCACAGGTGGGGGGCTGGCGGGCAACAGCCAGCAGGGGGGGGCGTCAGTTTGATGATGTGGCGTTCTTGCTGCAGCAAGAGCAAGAGTTGAGCGGCCTTGACTTGAGTAGTCCAGCAGTGCAAGCGTGCAACGCATTGGCAATGGCTTGCCAGTGCGCGGGGGGGGGGGCAGGGGCTGTTTGCATAAGGGCTGGGCAACACGCATCGCTGGAGACTGTGCAAGGCTGGCGCCGTAGATGTCAACTGTGTTATAATGATGTTATGATGTCGTAATTGATAAGTGTAGCTGATGTGCATGCTCAATGCCGCTGCTGCTGCAAAGCACTGATGACTTTGTCTTTGTTCCACTGGGCTGTGCACCTGCAGGGTAAACAACGCTGGTGAGCCTGGCACGCTGCTGCAGACGCCCTCCGGTGCACATGCAGCCAGCGTAGTCTCGTACCTTCTGAAGAAGCACCCCCAGCAGCAGCGCGTAGCAGAGCAGCAAGGCGAGCAGGACCTGCCGCCGCTTCCGCCTGAACCTCCACCAGCAGCTGCCGAGTGGGCCAGGCAGCAGCAGCAGCAGGCGATACCACCATTGCCACCTGGGCCGCCACCCATCAATTTCCAGCAGCAGCAGCAGCAGCAGCAGCAGCAGCATGACAGGGGAGGTGTGGGTGGCGCTGGCAGGCCAGGTTCACCTGGCTTGCAACAGCAGCAGCAGCAGCAGCAGGGCTACGCGGATCCTGGTGGCACTGCCAACTTCAGGCGCAGCTACAGCTCACCATCAGTGAGTGCTGGAGCAGCAGCAGCAGCGGCTGGTGGTGCCGGCGGTTGGAAGGACAGCCCTAGCGAATGGAACACAACACCTAGTCACCCAGCTAGGTGGGGCCCTGGCAGCCAGCAGCAGCAGCAGTCAGGCATACCACCGCCAATGCCACCTCCGCTGCCGCCAAGTCAGCAACCACCTGGCGGTATTAGCGGCGGCAGTTGGCATTCTATACACCAGCCACAGCAGCAGCAGCAGCAGCAGCAGCGGTGGGGTCAAGGGGGCCCGCCCCCTGGCCCTGCCCCACCTAGTGTACCTTACCCCAATAGCATACCGCCCGTGCAGCAGCATCAAATGCAGCAGGGTGCGAGCCCGCATGCGCACGCGCTGCCGCCGGGTGCTGCAGCAGCACTTGCTCGCAGCGGCAGTGCAGGCAATAGCCCAGCTTCACAAGGCGGCAGCTACCAGCAGCAGCAGCAGCAGCCAGCGCGTGTGCTGTGGCAGGGCTCTATTGTAAAGCAGTCGGTGCACATGTGCGGCGTGGCATGCTTGCCTGGCGGCCCGCCACCCAACAGCGGCAGCAGCATGGCGGGGTCAGCACCTGAGCCGCGCTGCTGGCCTGAAGCGCTGCACGTCAACTTCCGCATCTGCGTGAGTGATGCACTAGAGCAGTACGCGCACAGCGCACCGGAGCAGCGAGCCATTCGGCTGCTGCTGCCACTGAACCCTGACGGCGGGGATGCTGCGCAGCTGCAGACGTTCATCAACTACCTCAACGGCAAAGACCGTGCAGGCATGGTGAAGCTGCCAGCGCTGCGTGAGCAGGGGCTCGGCCCGCGTGCAGTGTATCTGATAACGCCCAAGGCGGCTGTGTGCCAGCAGCTGCAGGTGGGCTGGGACGGGCGCTGCGCAATGCTGATCGCAGTGGTGGTGCCGCAGCCGAGTGCGGCCGGTGGGCCAGGTGGCAGTGGCAGTGGCTCTGCACATAGGGGGTACCGCTGAAGCAGCAGTGTTAACAGAGAGTAACGGGGCTGTGATGGTTTGCCGCTGGCCATTCAGTGTTGCTCATTGGGATGCGATGCTGGCGCAATTGCTTGCTGCTTGCTTGTGTGGCAGGCTGTGGTGTGCTGCTGCCTTTGTTGTTGCTGCAGCGTGCTGTGCCAGGCTGTTGATTGTGTGAGGCTGTGAGGTGTGAGGATTGAGAAGTGAAAAGGATTGCAGGATACCCAAATTGCAGAGATAATGCAGCAAGATGCAGCACCCACATGTCTACATGGGGCACCCGCCACCATGGCTGAAAGTGGCCCAGTGGAGGAGGGCTGCTGTGCGTGTAGTTGGTTAGGCAGCAGTTATCTCTCTCTTCTTCACATAAGGAATGCCTGCTACTTGGATACTGGAGCGGGCGGATGCACTCCGCAACCAGAGGGATCAGCGGTGCTTGCCAGAGAGCAGCAAACCCTTGTGCTGAGGCCTGAGGCAGCTGGCTTTTGCTGCTATGTTGCAACGGTTGAAAAGTCAGGTGCAACCGGGGTGCCCAGTGAGCCTGGCATTGGCTGGTGCTCCCGGGAACGGGCCCACTGTGCAACATCCAAATCATCGTTTTGGCGTCCTGCTTCATTGCAGCGTAAATATGTCAGCGCCATGGCAGCGCTGGCCAGCGCTCAGCGCAGCGCAGGCTGCCCAAAGGTTGGCAAAGGCTGCTGGGGGGATTGCGTCATGAAACTGCTGGAGCGTGCCACTGGGCCTTACAACTGTTCAGTAGATGCAACAGAAGCAACAACGTGTTGCTGCAAACCCGCATGTACCGTCCATCACGTGCAGCTGTCACATCTGTGGTTGACTGCCTCTGCTGCTGGTGTCGCTGCCAAGCAAGAGCGCCGCCGTACAACCAGCCACGCAACTTGCGGCAATAGATAAGCCCAGCTGTGCTCGTAGTACGCTGAGCACCTTGCAACGGTGCTAGTCCCACCAGGTGCTACGGCACTGCCAGAAAGCCACACCCAGCACTGGCTGGAAACCCACAACCACTACCATGCTACCCCGCTGCATCAGCAGCTCAAGCGCTGCCCTTGCCCTGTGCCGGCTGCTGCTGGATGATGGCCATCGCGTCAAGCAGCAGCAGCCGCGCCCTGCTCTTCTTGCCGTCCTTGGTCAGGATGTCAACCAGCTTCTCAAGTGCCTCCCTGTCCGCTGTCGTCAGCGCATCATGGCCAAGTGGCCCCTCACACAACCGTGCCTACTGAGCATGCACCAACAGCTACAGCACACCAACCACATGTATCAGCTGCAGCGCTTGCAAGCCATCACGTGATGACACGTGCCTATCCCCAATAGGTGATCTTCCCGCATCAGTGAATAATCACACCGGCTGAGTAGCAGCATGATGCAGGCGGCGTCCTAAGAACATTCAACGACCCAACACATGCTACGGTATCTCGCTAAATCACCAGCAGCGATGCTGCAATGACACACTGCCCAGGGCGCTTACCAAGGCTGACCCTATGCACCAGTCAGTGCTGGACTGCAGCTTGCTGCTTGCGGCACGCTACCTGCGAGGCGGCACAGGGCACTGGGTCCTTGCTGCTGACCTTTTGCGCAAAGACCCGAGCGCTGCTGCTGCATCACCAGCAGCTCACGCGCTGCCCTTGCCCTGTGCCAGCTGCTGCTGGATGATGGCCATGGCATCCAGCTGCAGCCGCCGCGCCCTGCTCTTCTTGCCGTCCTTGGTCAGAATGCCAACCAGCTTCTCAAGTGCTTCCCTGTCTGCTGACGTCAGCGCATCACGGCCAACCGCCTGCTCAGCTGCTGCTGCTGCAGCGCCCAGTTTGGGGGTGCCAGGAGCCGCATCCTCCACCAGAGACCTGAGATACAATGCAGCGACAGAGTGTTTTGTTTGTAAGCGCTTGGTGTGCAGCGGTCATGCGGGGACGTGACCAGAAGCAGCTGGGGCAGGAGATGGCGGCAACTGCCATGTGCTCCTGCTCTGCCTGTGTGCAAGCTGCCCGTACTATTAAAACAGCTGCCGCACGTCAAGTGGTAGGTGCAAGGACAGGCGAAAACAGCAGTGTGCCTGCGCCTGTAGGGATCATTGCACTTGCGCCCACCTGGAGAGGCTGTAGGCGTCCACTGTTACTTCTGCCTGCTCCTGTGTGGCCTCCTGAGTGAGCGGCACACGCAGCACCTCTGGGGGCAGCTCTATGCCAGAAAACAGCGGCTTGCGACGCTGCCGATGCTGCAGCTGCTCGCTGCTGCTGCTGCTGCCGCTGCTGCCTGTTTCAGTGTTGATGTTGTCACTGGGGCCTGCTGCAGCTGCATCTTCGGGCTGCTGCTGCTGCTGCGCTGTTTGCAGGAAAGACTCGGGGTAGCCAGTGCCTGAGAAACGCTCAGAGACAGTTGCAAAGCGAGCTTGCGCAGTGCCAGCTGCTCTTTGCTCGGGCTGCTGAGTAGCATCCGCCTCTGCTGATGATGATGAAGACGATGGACTGCTGTCGCCTGCTGCTGAGCTGCTTGGTGCGGTGCCTGCTGTGCTACTGCTGCTGATGCTGCCGCTGTCTCCGGATGCTTGACTGCAGCTGATGCTTGTATGTAGCAGGCTACACTGTAGCTGTGGGAACCCTGCCACCAGCGTTGACAAGGGCCCACCAGGTAGGAGGCTGCTGCTACCAGTACTGCTGTTGCTGCTGCTGCTGACTCGGGTCACCTGCATGCACAGCATCGCCCTCGTAAACATACATGTCACCAACATGTTACCACTCGATGCATGTTTCTCAAGGTACGGTTTGCTCACCGCAGCCTGTAGCCAGCTCTGTGCTACGCGTCCGGCAAGCATGGCTCCTGCGCTGTACGTGGCGTCTTCAGGCGTAGCTGCAACAGCAGATTCTGAAAGTAGAAATCTCGCATATGTATAACAATCGAGATGAAACCTACGCGCAAGCTGTGCTCGTGCAAGTGACAGGTACAGGTGACGTGGTGACACTGTCATGCCTGTGGTGCTGTGCTGCTTGAAAGCTACAGTGGGGCCACGTGGTGGTAGCCTGTGCGCACAATGATTACACAAACGTAATAGTGCGGCGTCAAGATTTGTTT
>CADDIJ020002856.1:0-137514 GCA_902809745.2 Tetradesmus lagerheimii
GACAGCACTGCTCGAGCTGATCACATGCACTGGTGATGGCTCAAAAGGCGCTGCTAACGACTCCAGAGGTGCTGCTAACGACTCAGCATGGGTACAGACTCCATGGACATCATCCAACATAGGATAGCGCGTAATCTGTCTGCTGGTCGCCAGGCTCAGCGGCACTGCCAGCTGGCAATCACCATGTTATAACTTGAGGAAACGCCCACTCAGCCAGCCATGGTGATACTATGCTGTCACCAGTTACCAGTCTGTGATGTCAACTGATGACCAGTATGCCATGCCAGCGACAACACCATGTGGGTTCCATCCACAAACTTCATGAGGTGTGGCCAACTCACCTGTCGGGTCGCCGACAGATGTTACGCAGATGACTTGAGATGCTCCTGGCCCCTCCACAGCTGCAGTCACACTGTCATATCTCAGTGTTGTATCCACTGCGGGTGTGCTGCGTTCTGCAACAGTGAACTCCAGCGCTGCCTCTGTTGCACTGTCGCAGACGGCGGTGGCTGCTGTGGACGGAGTCATCACCACTTGAAGAGGAGTGCACGAATCCTGCAGCACCACAACTGCGGCTTAGTATCTTGGTGGGGAAAGAATTATGGGTGAGGCACTGCAGAGGTGCAGCACATCTGATATTGTTGAGCAAGCAGCGGCTTGTTGCAGCAACTACTCAAGAAGCTGTTTTCGCATTATAACAGTGCGTCTGTCTTCAACAGCGTCAATGCTGCAGAAGAGCCTGAGGCAATAGTTGCAGATAAGCATGCAAGCTGCGACAGAATTGAGCACGGAAAGATGCCAATCAGAACTCAACCGGTGGTGCCGGCGAGCTCGCAGGTCTCAGGAAAAGCTTGAGAACACATACAGCTACTGCTGTGTCAGCACCGAAAAGCCCACGTATGACTCAAATATGTAAAACGTAGATGGAGGTGGGTCTGCACGCTTGGAGGACCGTTTGAAAAGGTTGGATCAGCAGTACCCAGGCTGAACTCAGCATACCATTCTACAGTGGTGAGGAACCAACAGGACATATACATGTGTACAATTGTGCAGCTGACGCAACATGCTGCTGACACAACATGCTGTTGACGTGGTATTGATTGTGCTCAGCTTGCCAGATTAGCGCGGGAGAGCTGTGGACAGCTGGACAGAACTGCTACATAGGTGAAGACCCACTTTCAAGTAAATCTGCTTCAGCACAGGCGACGTGTCAGAACCACCTGAGCCCGCGTTTGTGCTCCTTGTGAACAAGACGCTGACGCGCAGGAACTGGCCAGCAGGCAGCTGCTGAGCCCCAGGCAGTGCCCCACCAGACGTGGTGATGGTGACGTCAGGACTGTATCCTTTCTACTCTCTTGTATCCTGGCTGGACGCCACCAGCACCTTCAGCTGACTGTCTCCTGGCACAACCGCGTCCCACCACAGTGCAAGCTTGGTCCAGTCATATTCAGTTGAGCCAGCGTCATACACGGCCGTCCATGAACCAGAATCAGGTGGGCTGGAGCGCACTGAGCCGGTAAGGTCGTCGTACTGCAGGGGCAGCAAGGTAAATCATCAACAGCGGTGTCGGCTGTAATGAAAAGTAGTGTGGTGTGTTCGATAGCTGAGCTATGCCAGTTGCGTGATGCATGCAGGGGCCAACGAAGAATCCGCTTGCGCTGCTAAGACCTGGCACCTTCGCTGCTAGGTTGCAAGCTGCAGCTTCTCGCTCAACAGAGCTGAACAAGAATTTCCTGCTCAGATAAATGCCAGCAGAGGGTTGATGAGTTGAGCATCATGTGATGGCTGATGCGCGGAGAACACGTGCCATGCATGGCCATATGGCATTGCTGTGCATGTTGTATGCTCGACAACCAACACCAGGTGTCTTACGGGGTACGGTTGACAATTATATGGGAGCTCCACGGTGAGGTCAACTGTGTTTGTTTCGGGGTCGATGCGCACAGCCCTGTTGCCATCCAGCATACAGGTATGCGTATGCACTGCCACTCTTGTTGCAGGCCTGCAACACCCTAGGGTGTGGGTGTCAGTTATGGTCCGACTGCTGCCGTTGTCAGCGAAGCGACGAGCGACGCTTAAGCACTCTTTACTGATAGTATTTGATGTAATGCATATACTCAAAAAGCGTTGCGCATGCTGATCAAGCGCAGTGACAGAAAATGCAAAGTGCAGCAAAACCTCCACACCCGTCATCCTATCAGTACGTCGCAAAAAGAATCATGGCGGTTATCGTATTGCCGATTTTATACATGCTGTCTGCAGCGCCTGAAACTTCAGGAAATCGTTTATTGAGCGCCCACGTTTACCTCCTCGAGCACGCGGCAATCAGACGCTGATTGGTTTGAGTATATCAGCTGTAACAGCAATTAAATGGCCCATGCTATAGACTATTGTTTGCTGCCAGCACACTGAAGCTGCTTCCACGATAACTCGTCATGATCCAGAAGCGTACTAGGCAAGCGTAGGCACACGGAGGTTATGTGGCATTTATAGCCTAGCAGGAGATACGAGCTTCCTTCACAGCCGTCTCGATATTGGCTGACACAGTGCCAGTGGTTGTATGCAGTGCATGCTGCCATTGCAGCTCACTTGCTGTTGCCGTCCACTGCCATGCCGGTGGGGGTCTGGCCAACGACAATGCTGGTTTCGTGACTGTAGTGTGGTGTGGTGGCTGCATTCACTTTCACTTTTGCAACAAAGTCGCCCCCGGAGCAAGCCACCCACAGGTTGTGGTCGTTGTCCACCGTGATGCCACGTGCATCCCAACATTTCAAACTCCACAGGGGCTCCTGTGGAAGGCTGCTGGCCCAGACACCATGATGTGCCCATGTGCCAGCCACAATGACGTCATCATTGGGATCATCATTGGGATCATTGCAAGTTGAGGACTTTAGCGAGTTCGGCAAGGGCAAAAAGCTCAGGGCAGGGAATCGAAGGGTGTACCCCCTAAAGGGAGCTCTCGCCAAGGGCCGGCCCGGAAAAATGCGCCTACGATTGGGGCACTTTCGCGGCTGTTCAGCAGTCACATTGGCAATCTAAATATAAGACAAATGCATTCGACAATATAGAGCTCGCATCGCACATGGTTGGTCTGGGCAGCCCAAAAATAATAACATGCAGGCGGCTTGTCCCTGTTTTCGCCCTGCTGGTGCACCTTGAAAGGTACCAGAGTACCAGTCGCAATTTATCAAAAGCTAAAAGCTCAAGCTGCTGTCTGCCAAGTACGTCAGCACAGTTAGGGCATGCCAAGGCCACAGCATTTTCTCATCGCACGTTTTTTGATACGGGAATCTAAGAACCGCGTTAGCTGCAATTTATGTAATGAAGGCCTGTCGTCCAGGTTAGAACTTTGTGCCAGACACGTCTTCGACAAGTGCAGCAAAGCTTCTGCAGCTCACAGGCAGGAAGTTTTAGACTTGTTGCGAGGAACAGACGACTTAAATGTGCTGGACCAAGAACGGATCGCAAAGTTTCAGGCACAGCAAGTACAGCAGCTGCAGCGGCAGCAGGCTTGGAGGCAGCAGCAGCAGAATGGGGCGCCAGCAATCCCTCAATTGCAGGACCTTGCAGGTGACTTGCAGCAGGCCTTTGAACAGCAGGCAGCAGCAGATGCAGCTGCAGGAGCTGCAGAGGCTGCCCTTCCAAACAAACGCCATTGTAGGCGCTCACAGCGTGTTCAGCTGCAGCAGCAGCAGGATCAGCTGCGTCAGCAGCAGGAGCTGCTGCGGCAGCAGCAGCAGCAGGAGCATCAGCATCAGCAGCAAGAGCTGCTGCGGCAGCAGCAGCAGCATGGGGCTAGGCTGCCAGCAGTCGATGACTCTGTTTGCTGTGAGGTGTGCTGCTTGCCCCAGCAAGAGGCACAGATGCTGTTGTGTGATATCTGCAATGCAGGCTACCATACCTTCTGCTTACTGCCAAATCTCAGCAGCATTCCCGAAGGCTGCTGGGTGTGCCCTGTCTGTGAACAGGCAGGATTGTCTGTGGCTGATGCAGCACAAAGACTGCAGCAGCCCCAACAGCAGCAGCGGCAGCGTCGGCAGCGGCAACATCAGCAACAGCAGCAGCAGCAACAACATAGTGCTGCTGCCCACCCAGGTGCCACCGAATGCTTTGCCACAGCTGGGGGTCACAGCCTCAATGCTTTGGCTTTTGCCGCAAAACACTGCCAACAGTGGGATGTGGCTGCTGCCAAGTTTGTCGATGACATGCATGCCTGCGGCTGGTGTGGACGTGTTGCACTAGGCGGTGCACACAGCCAACTGCGCCGCCACATGCGGCCAATGTTGTGCACTGATGCAGCAGGAGCTCCGCCAGGCGCCTTGGCAAACGTTGTTGGCTAAACGTTGTTGGCTGCTGCCCCCGGCCAATGTGCTGCCACTGCCGTGCCAACATTCCAGGAGGAGCAGGAGCAGAAGGATAAGGAGGCCCAGAGCAGCAAGACTCGTGCCAAGCCTCCTACACCACCCAAGAAGAAATAGGGCCACGCAGGGGGAGCCAGAACAGCCGCAGCTAGGCATACAGGTGTTGCCTGTAAACAGCACAGCGTGTATGTGGTGACTTGCCGACCAACAGGCCGCAAGTATGTTGGAGTGAGTAGTCAGCCACGCACGCGCTATGCACAGCATGCCCGCAAGCCTCCCCGTCTCATGCGAGCTGATGCTTTGCTTTATGCTCCTTTTAAAGAGCATTTCAGCCTCACAATTGTGAGGACTTTTGTGAGCTATGAGGCAGCAACGCATCTTGAAGCACACCTGATCAGTCAATACGATTCACGCAATACTGCACACGGATACAACACACTGCCCAGTACACCAGGACAGAGTGAGGTATTCTGGATGCAACATAGGCGCCAGCAACGCCAACATGGCAACTGATCTGCAAATGGCCAGCATGGTTCATGCGCTGTAGCATGTGTGTGTCAACTTCGTGTTATATTGATTTCAAAGGTGGCCTGCTGTGAATGCAGTCACTACTCATGATACTTTGGTAAATGGCATTTGTCAGGACTCCAGGCTTTGGGTGTCAATACTAGTATGGCAAGAGTCATGTCCGCAGGGTGAGCCCACCCAGTGTTTTTTCCCTGCCGAATCATGCATAACACACTACTTGTGCACCTTCTTAGCAAATTGTTGTCGACCGCAAGCTGGTGGCACCAGCAAGCCAACACGAGCAGCAGCAGAGCATTGGACGGTTGCATATGCCTACATGTTACACTTCCAACATGACAGTCAACCAATACAATGCGCACAGGCCAAGGCAGACAGCAGCAAGCACGGAGAGCGACTGCAGCAGAAAACAACACCACACACGCAACACAACACGACTCCCTCAACTTGCGAGCGCACTAGTTTATGTCGTTGCAGTCAATCCCAAGACCATACACGTACAGTGTAGGAGTGAGCTGAGGCTCCAAGCACTTCATGTTGCCCGTATCATAGCGCATGATCTTACCGCTCCGTGTGCCGTCTGAGCTCCAAAGGAGCCGTTAGAGTCGATTACACCACCATAACTGCCGCGGCCGTTCACGTTCAGGCAATTGAAAGGCCCTGGGGGGTCTACTACAGTGCCTGTGAGCCGAGTATTGCCTCTAGACGACACGCTAGGCAGTGGATTTGGCGTGAAGGCCTTATGCACCACTGTGGAGTATGAACCAATCCACACATTCCCATTCTTGTCTATAGCTGTTGTTCTGACATCGGCCATACCAGCAGTGTCAGTGAAGGTGTGCGTAATGCACTCATCTCCTAGTCTGATTGCATGGGGAAAGGTGACCCAGAAGGGTTCAATGAGTCGCGGCAAGCTGCCCTCACCATATCCAGTTGAGTCATCCCGAGTGCTGGTGGTGATCATGCCGTCAGCGTTAAAGTCGACGCACTGGCCCACCTCCCAAAGGCCCACACGCATCAAAAAATTGCCGTAGCGGTGCGCTATCCAGCCATTGCCGTTGCTGTCCACAGCAGTGCGGGAAAGGGGTCACACTCTGTGTGATAGCCCCACAATCGGGAGAGTCGTGGGATGAGTCGTGGGATCAGTCTGTGCAGGGTAGTTGGTGTCGATCTTGAGCAATTGGTGGAGTGACGTGCACGGCAGCCACATGAAGCCGTAGTTGGTCTGGTCCTCGCTGATTTTGGTCATGACCTCGTCATCTGCAGTGATGACACTGATGCGGGTGCCTGCAGCACACAGCACAGCATTCAGGATGATCTCAGTGCAAGGAATGCACAGATCCTCTCATACCGGTGTCCTTCTGAAGAGCTGCCATCTAAAGAAGGTGACTCAGGAGATTTGTTGTACATAATCCCTGTGCAATACCGCCCACAATTGAGAGAGCCGTAGCTGGCTCTCCGTGCATGTACACCCAACTGCTTCAGCCGTGCAAGTTGGACTGTTTTGCCAATGACCCCTGGAATAGAGTTGGCTGTCTGTTACGGCCTCAGATGCGGCTGCATGGCTATGCCGTGCCATAGCAGGCTCAGCAGCGTGGCAAGCCAGCGACACCGCTCCTAATGTCCACAGTCTGCATCGTGTATCGAGGTTGGTTACAGCTGCTGTAGCTGCAATTGCATAGCTGCACTTGCAACCAGCACGTCACGTAAACAACATAACAAGGCACGGCATTTACGGGCTTCTGCACTGTGCAGCATTTTCCTGATGCCAACCAGAAGACACATGTGTGTGGCTCAAGCGCCAACAACCCAGCCGTGTCAAATTCAGAGGTCAGGTCCCAGAGCTGCTTGACAGCATCTGTCACGGTGTCCTGCAGCAGCAGCGACACAGCTGCACCTCATCATCAGCAAGTGATCCATGTGGCGGTTCAAGTGCGGCTGCCAAACTGCAGTCGTGTGTACCTCTGAAAGTGCACCATACTTGGATTCGGCGATATCTGCACCACACACCATGCCAGTGAAGCAGCAGCCTCTGCGCACGGCATGATGCAACAGCTGTGCAGCTGATGCGCCAAACCAATGCTGCAGATGCATGTGTTGTGCTGAATTAATTGTCACACGATTGCAGCACAAGGCCCCCGGAAAGTTGAGCCATAAAAGGCAGCCAGCGCGCTCACCAGCAGCTTGCGCGCAGGGCTCTTGGTGTCGACATGCACCGGCGGCCAGGCAGGAGGGCCCTGCTTCACGGCCCTGAACCCAGCCACATGGCGCGGCAGAACCAGCAGCAGTAGAATGGCCCAGCAGGGCCAGCCATGCCTTTTCAGGTCTCCCATGTCCACCTGCAGCAAAGCAGGACAGTAGCAGCAGCAGCAGCAACAGCAGCAGCAGCACCAACGTGTCGATCTCAAATACCCGGTAGCTGACACCTGTTGGCCTGAGTTGTGTTGCGGCTGCGATCGAAAATTGGATATTGATTGCCATGCAGCAAGTCTCTCATCATCAAGTGATGCGCAGCCAATGTGCCGGGCAGGTGGTTCCAGGAAGGCCCCGAGATCACTGACTTGTGCTGACAACGGTGATCGATGACAGTGAACTTGGAATACTTTGACTGATGATTGATCTATAGCGGACAACAAGGCGCGAAGCGACCACATCTCCCGCGCCAATGGGTTGCAGGCAGCTGAAGCCCCACAAGAGGTCCCCAATTTGTATAAAAGTTTGAGGTTCTCGTGATAGCAATTGTGAACATGCTGCAGATGCAACAGTGTGTTTGCTGCATATTGCACCAGAAAACCGCAGCAGCAAAATCAGTGGAGGCAGCAGCATGAGCAGCAGCAGCAGCAGCAGCAACCACTCTGAATACCGGCATTTTCACGGACTCGGACGCGAGTGTCAGCGAGTGGCACGTATTAGCACTC
The DNA here is from genome assembly GCA_902809745.2 of Tetradesmus lagerheimii. Classification (NCBI taxonomy): domain Eukaryota; kingdom Viridiplantae; phylum Chlorophyta; class Chlorophyceae; order Sphaeropleales; family Scenedesmaceae; genus Tetradesmus; species Tetradesmus lagerheimii. The sequence goes on from CADDIJ020002856.1 coordinate 7,805, forward strand.
CTGGGCCACGCGGGCACCACGTTCACCAGGAGTGATTTGTACGTGCACGTGCCAAGCATTTCCCGCGTGGCGCCACGGACGTGATCTCCCAAAGTGCCGAAACGGTCACGTTCTTCGTCGTTTATTTGTTTATAACATTTACAATGTAATTTGCGTTGGTTTGCGGCCTGGAATTGAAATTGGGGCCACCACAGCAGCAGCCCTGTCTGGGCTGCAGGCCAGTCCAGACGTTAACACAGATTAAGGCTGCCAGAACATGCTACCAGCATTGTATGATTATCACTATGATGTCGATAGTTGCTGTTAACAGCATCCAGCACCTGGGCAGCAGGAGGAGCAGCAACAGCAACAGCACAAGCATCAGCAGCATCAGCAGCAGCAGCAGCGCAAAGATACGACAACAGCAGCAACAGCGGGTGGCAGCGAACTGCGCTAGCAGCAGCTGGTGTGCGCTGGCCGCAGCTCTCGTGCCAGCTGAGCTGCAGCAGCGGCAGCAGCAGCAACAGCAACAGCAGCAGCAGCAACATCAACAGCAGCAGCAGCAACATCAACAGCAGCAGCAGCAGCAGCGGCGGCTGCAAGGCAGACATATGGTAACAGCAACAACACCGGGTGGCAGCAAACGGTGCTGGCGGCAGCCGGAGCGCCAGCTGACCTGCAGCAGTGGCAGCAGCAGCAGCAGGCGGCAGCAACAACAGCAAGCTCTGCCATTGAAATGGCAACAACAGCAAGCCTTGCCATTCACATGGCAAACTTAGGTAAGGCAGCAGCAAAAACTGCACTGCTGAGCAGATGCCACTTGTGCTGGTTGCGGTACTCGAAGAGCATGTGGAAATGTGGAGATGTGGTTTGAGGTTGAACCTCAGCAACATTCATGAGCTGCATCATGCATGATGTTTGCAGTCATTTGGCACGCAACAGCAACGGTGTGCAGGCACGCACTATCCAAGTGGCGGAGGGCTTCTGTCAAAGCAGCAGCATTCAAAACCTAGCAGCTGCTGTCTGCATACTCAGGCTAAGGATATTTGCAACAGCTCAGCCTGCGGCCTGCCACTGCATTGGGCTGAAGTTCTGGGCCTAGCGCACCTAGCAGGTTCTAGCTGCTTTGTGATGGTCTGCAGAAGTGACGAAAGATCAGAAGGTGGTTGCCTCTTGATCAAGCTCATAAGATGTTCAATGGCTGCAGGCCCAGCCGTTCAATGCTGTGCGACTTTCAACCAGATAGATACTTTTTAACGGTTAACCTGGCACTTTGCGCTATCTATATGACTATATGACTTTTGACGCGAACACTCAGTGTACAGTGGCACTGAGTGTACATGTACTGTGGAGCAGTATCCATGGCTGGTGAGTGTTCTGTGGCGGGGTCAAAACCTAATCCCTAAAACCTATAAGCAAACGCAGACACGCCGTCTTTGCTGCTGTGGTCATTGCGTGAAAGCCGTGCACTAGAACTGCATGCCTGAGCCATGACTGAGCCATGTACGGTGAATACCCAGTGACCGGAACCCGTCAGTCCGCATCGGCACAGGTCGTTCGCTGCGTACATTTCTGCATCTGCTATGACTTTGACATGCTGTATGACAGCGAACTGTCCTTGAAGTCACGTATCGACGTGCTTGCTTTGCCACCACCGATACAGTTGATCGCGTCTGTCAGCAAGGGCTCTTTTCCACACCTGCAGGCATGAAGGCATAAAGATAATGCATTTTATGACTATTGATGGATCCACGGTGAATCACGGAGCGCTGCTTGATGTTGAAAGAAAGCAGTGACAGGTAGCTGTGGCAGCAGCAACGCTCCGCATCGATGCAGCAGTGTCAGCAGTTGTGTGCTGACAGAAAATCAGCTGTGTGCATCTGCGCTTGCTTTATCTTTGCTAGCCTTGCGAAGTGTTCTTGTCGCTACGATAAGAGTTGGTAATATGAACTGGATTCTATGCGTCGATGTTTCTTGTCACTAAAACGAAACATTTTGGGTGATAAGCATCACGTGCGCACTATGTTTCGGCGTATGCGAAGCTGACAACTTGGCATGTCATCTGGAGCATTGTTAAAGCGCCTGTTGAGGTTCCTGACCTGGCATGCACTTAGCTGCTGTTGCGGTCACTTGCTGGCCATTGTTTTGTTTTACAGTATGATCGAACTGTATCGATTCATGTCCACCGGGGGTACAATTGCTGTTTGCAAACACCCTCCCGCCCCCCCGCCCCTTGACAGTAGCTCACCTGTACGTGGGGGCCGCTGGATGCTGCTGCTGCTGCTGGGTCACCTGCACAGGCAGAACATGGGCCCGGCAGGCACAGTCAGTAATCGTGGCAGTCGCAGCTCCATTCCCCAACCTTCCACATTAGGTTAGTTTAATAATTTGGTTTGTTGGTGTGCTTGTTTGCCACCGCACGGCTCACGATACGGTCTCAAGATGTTATCATATACTTGAAGTGGGTTTACAGACATTCTGAGGCCGGCAGTATGCAGGAATTCGAATCGGCTCATGGGCCCAATGCACCTGCATCCTACTCTGATCCAGCAGGAGCACCGCCCAACAAAATAATCTCAAGCTAACCTGTTCATGCTGTCTACAGCAGAGCCAGAACAACAGTCACTGCAACGTGCTCGACTGCTCATCCTAAACGTAACCGTTGATAATGAAATTGCGCCTGAAAATGCTCAGACAAGGCTTGTCGCATGCTGAGGTGTTCTGTCGATGGCAGGACAACTTGGCAGCGACTCAGCAAGCAGCGCGGCAACTGCCTGGCCTGCAAAAGGCACACTACTGTGTGTCTCCAGCTGGCTGAGCACCACACACATGTCTACTGTGCTATACATTGCTGGCAGTGCTGACAGCGTTGGCTAGCCATGATGGCAAACCTGCCACTTCCAGATGTCGGCAGGTGTCTCAAGATCTGACCAGCTGCACATCATCATCATTATCAAAAATCCCAATCAAGCCATAGCATCAACGCCATCGGCCCCGCGCCCCACGGGGGGGGGGACCAGCTGCACATGTAGAACGAGGAAGCTTCAGGTAGGTAAATATGACTATCTCACTGCGCACACATGCTCACACTGTGTTGCGATGCCGCAGCTGCCTGGGCAGCACGCACCATCATGCCAGCCGCTACAACACGCGTGGCTGTGCACATGGTGCACACGCTGACCAGCTCACGTGCCTCGCGACTGCACTGCACTATCTGTGCTGCTCAACACAGGCTCTGCTGCACTGCCGAACTTCCGCACTGAGTGCCACTACTGTCCCACAGCAGTAGCAGCTGGCAGCTGCTACATAGCTACTGGCCTGCGCTGAAAGCCACTTCTGCCTTGCCGCCTGCCGTGCTGCTTGGCGCGCCCCCTGCCCTACGCCAAGCTGCTGTTGTTGCTGCTGCTGCGTCTGCACTGCCTGCTGCTGCTGCTGGTGCGCGCTGGAAGCTGCACATGCAGTCGTAGAGGCTGCCGTTGAAGAGCTTCACTGCCAGCCGCTCCGTCTTGATCATGGCCAGCTTGAGCGTGTCGCACTTGAAGGGCGTGCGCAGGTTGGTGTGGATGGCGCGCCCCATGCCCTCAATCACCTACAGCGCGTAACACAAGCGGCACACCACCAACAAGCAGGGTGAATGAGTGAGGCAGCGGTGCCAGGACAATCAGAGCCACTGTGCAGAGGATTCCTGCGGGCAGCAGGCCAGTAGGTGCTGCGCACTGAACAAGCAGAAGTGTGACGGAGCCGCACTTTCCGCTGCCATAGCAGCAGGCCACAGCACTGCGACATGCAGGCTCAGCACATGCACACCCAAAAGCAATCACAGCCGACAGAGCCCAGCACACAGCCCATGCCCCTCATGCCAGGGTAAAGGCCACTTTGCTTCGCAATATCATTTCAATTCTGCATTGCAAGTCACACCGCAGGCATGCAAAAGCGCACACTGATGCGCCACTTACCAGCAAATCCACTCCAACTGTCGCATCAGCAAGTGCTGCAGGTACCCTGCTCAAGTCCAGGCAGGGGCTGCCGCTGCCATTGCCCAGCACAAACAACCGTGGCTCAACAGCATCTCCTAATGCTGCTGCTGCTGCTGTTGGGGAGCCTTCCCTGGGGCTTCCATCAAAGCTGCTGCCGTTGCTGCTGCTGCTGTTGCTCAGCGCCTGGCGCAGCTCGCTCTGACTGCCGTCAGCAGCACCACCTGCTGCTGCTGCTGAGGGCAGCGGGGCACTCTTGCTGTGGCATTCCCGCGCCAGCGCAGAGCCGTCATAGCTGCCCAGCGGACTGCCAAAAGCACCCTGCGACAAACCACCGCTGCCAGTTGTGGCAGCTGAAGCAGCTGCTGATCCCGCAGCACCACCACCACCACCAGCAGCAGCAGCAGCACCACCAGCAGGGCTAGGCCCCTTGCCTGCTGCTGCGTTTCCAGCAGCGAGTGCCAGCAGGTCCTGGGCGCTGGATTGCCGCTGCCGCAGGCCTGGGTATGGTGGGATGCTGGGGCCCCCCACTAGGGAGCTGGCTGCACGTGACGCGCCTGGTGCCTGCTCATGTGCGAGTGCTGCTGCGCGTGCTGCCTTGATGATGGGGCACACCTCCGCAGCAGCTGACAGCAGGCTGCAGCAGCAGGCAACACAGGGAGTGCATCAGGCGCGTTAGGTTGATGCAGGAGCAGCCACAAGAGCTAGAGCGGAGCAAACAAGCCAACAGCAAGCTGTCCTACTCGCTGCTGCCCGAGACAAACCGCCACAAGCACATAACAGCATTGATCAATTTTGCATTAGAGCAGCATAGGCAGAAGCTTGCTGCAGATGCAAGTCCTGCATGGTGGTGCACTTTGTGGCAGCCAGCCTGGAAGGTACCCAGCAGCAGCTTGCAGTGTCTACAGCTGAAATCAAATACGCCATCCGCTGTGCCTGTGACGCATATACGGCCCTGCCGCACCTGCGCAGCTCTGCGGCTGTGATGTCGTTGATTGCTGGCAGGCTGTTGGCCACCATCACTGCCTCACAGCCCAGCCTCAGCATCTCCCGCACAAACGGCAGCATGCCAAGCACAATGTCTGCGCCAGCATTGTCCACAAACACCATGACGCGCCGGAAGGGCGGCTGCTGAGGCTGCACACCTGCCTGCTGCTGCTGCTGCTGGTGAGAAAACGCGCTGCTGCTGCTGTTGGTGGCAGGTGTGGTTGCTGAGCTGCTACCTGTTTGGCCACTGGCAGCAGCTGCAACAGCGCTAGCGTTGCAGAACGGGCTTTCCGTGGTACTGGCTAGAAGCTGAGTGGCTGGATCATCAGCCGTATGCTGCTGCTGCTCTGCCTGCTGCTGAGCTGCCGCCTGCAAATGAAGCTGCTGCATCTGCTGCTGCACCTGCTGCGCGCCTTGCGGGCTGCCTGCACTTGCTGGCGCTACTGCTGGTGCATCAGCTGCTGTGTCTAGCAGCTGCTGCTGCTGGCTGTTGCTGCTGCCGTACACGCGTTCAAGGAAGTCGTCGAAATCGTCAACACGCCACGGCCGTTTTGACAACCGTCGCCGAGCCTGCACATGCACAGAGAGCAGCGTACCACAGAGACAGTGGGAGGTGCACCAGTAGCACGAGCTTCACTGTCTGATCTGCAAGTGCTGTGCTACGCTTCGTTCCCTCGGTTGCACGCATGCGTCTGCCGTGCTCAAATGAACCCCTGCCTATTGCTGACCTTAACACTCAACCTAGCTCAATGCCACATTGAAACAGCATGGCATGCTGCACACACAAATCTGGGTGCTGCAGCCATGCCTTGGGCACCTCACCTCCCCTGTTGCCGACCCAGCCCCGCTGTGCACACATGCCTGGGTGCTGCAGCCATGCACTGGCCGCCTCACCTCCCTCATCATCATCATAACACCCATTCGAGCCACAGCCTCACCTCCCTCATCATCATCATAACACCCATTCGAGCCACAGCCTCACCTCCCTCATCATCATCATAATACTACCCACTCGAGCCACAGCCTCACCTCCCTCATCATCATCATAACACCCATTCGAGCCACAGCCTCACCTCCCTCATCATCATCATAACACCCATTCGAGCCACAGCCTCACCTCCCTCATCATCATAATACTACCCATTCAAGCCACAGCCTCACCTCCATCATCATCATAATACTACCCATTCAAGCCACAGCCTCACCATCACCATCACCATCACCATCACCATCACCATCATCATCATCATAACACCCATTCGAGCCATAGCCGCATCCCCCTCATCATCATCATAAGTCTCATTTAAGCCACAGCCTCACCTCCCTCATCATCATCATAACACTATTGTTTACTATTACATCATCACATCACTATAAAAGTACTATTACTTATTCAAGCCAGCGCCTAACCTCCCTGTAGATGTCCAGGATGGTGCCGTTGGTGTACAGCTCCACGCAGGCCTTGGCGCCCCAGTCAAAGATGTTGGCGGCAAGGATGCCCTGCAGCCAGCAGATCAGGCAGCACAGATGCATCAGTGGACATGAACATAGGGGAGCGCAGAAACAGCCGCCAGCATGCCATGGTGCGTGTTTCCTGGCATCTTCGAATCCAGCAGCAAGGATGCCGGTAGCGTGCACATTCGGGCAGCATGCCCACAGCGCGCCATGTGGTTTGTTGTGGTCTGGTGTGCAGCCTACAACAAGCCGCCTGTGCCAGCATATGTCCAGGATAGGAACCAGTGACACGCGCGGTGCTCTCACCTGCACCAATGACAGCAGCCGCTGCCGCTGGTCCATGCTGTCCAGCTCTGTCAGCAAGTCAGGGAGCACCTGCAGGAATATGGAATGAATGAATGAATGAATGAATGAATGAATGAATGAATGAATGAATGAATGAATGAATGAATGAATGAATGAATGAATGAATGAATGAATGAATGAATAAGCTACGCGTGGTGTGTTCACACTTAACACCCGCGTAAATTCAGGAAGGGGGCGTTTGTGACGATGAGGAAACATCATGCGCCTTCATGCACCCTACCATAGCAACATGGAAACAGCAGCGACAGCAGAGGATGATGCCACGTCAGCACCTGATATTGCCATCACAGCACCCAGCAAAGAGGCAAGCACATACATGCCTCAAACATAGCGAGAATAACGGCATCCAAGTCAAGCCTTCGCACGCCCCAGGCAGCACCCATATGGCGCTGCCAACACCACTGATCGGTGTCATTCACCAACAACGTCACTCACGTCAACATCATCAATACATCATCAGATTGTCGCTGATCAACTTGACCAAATCATTCCAGGAACCTCCAAGAACATCACTGTGCACCACAAGTGCTCCACCAGACCAAGCCACTCTGGGCTGTAGCACAGTACGTGACTAGTCAAAGCAGTACATCACAACCAAGCAAGGGCTGCTAGCTGTTGCTAGCCCCAATCGGACAAGGAGCCAATCTGCCCTGTCAGCACAATCTTGCACGCAATGACTCTCGCGCCAATATCAGAGAAAACCACTTGCGCTGCTACATGACCATGCACGTGCTAAACAAACACACACACACACGCACGGCTTTCGTCCCAAGCGCAGCTGTGCTGACCACCAGAGTGTGCTCAGTGAGGTGTTGGGTGGGAGGAAAGCTGAGGGGAAGGATTCTTATGTGCTGTTTGTTGACACCTATAAGGCTTTCCCAACAGTGTTGCTTGATGGGCTCTTTCAAAAGCTGTGGGACAAGGGTGTGCGTGGAAAGATGTTCCGTGTACTCTACAACTTGTATCAGGGTGCACGCCGTGTGGTGTCTCACGAAGGTCATGTCACTGAGAGCTTCACATGTGACCTTGGTTTGCATGAGGGCGATGTTATTTCCCCCACACTGTACCTGTACTTCATTGATGATCTGCTGCATGAGGTGCATGCAAAGCACCCTGGAATCACCCTTATGGGCCCTTGTGACGAACCTGCTGGTCAGGTTGTGGCAGCCATGCAGGCTGATGACTTTGTTGCTGTGTGCGGATCTCTGGCTGAGGTTCAGGCTGTGGCTGCAACAGTTTATGAATACAGTTGTAAGTGGCGGTTCAAGCTGAATAGCTTGAAGTCTGCTGTCATGCATGTCTCACCAGCTAGACAGCCCAGCCAGTTGGCTGATTCTGGCATCGTTTGGAACGGTGTGCCTGTGCCTGTTGTATCAGAGTACTGCTACCTTGGCCTGTGGTTCAACAATGCCTGCAACTGGAATACGCACTTTGAGAAGATGTTGGCAAAAGTGCATCGTGTGAAGGGTGGGCTCATGCCAGTTTGGAAGAGCCGGCTCATCAGCGTGGAAGTAAAGCGTATCATTCTGCTTACATGCGTTCGCCCGATTGTTGAATATGGCAGCGAGGTCTGGCTTCCGTCAACTGCAAGGCAACTGCAACAGATTGACAAAGTGCAGACTGACATCATCAAGTGCTCAATGCGTTGTGGCAAGGAGCGCCCTTGCACTTCACTTGTTCTGGCTGAATGGGGTGTGAAGCCATTGCACATGTGGCTTCATCAGAGGGCGATGGAGTATTACTTTAGGGTTCAGCGTATGCAGAACTGTCGGTTGCCACATCAGGTGTTTTCAGCTGAGTGGAAGCGCCCTAGTGGTGCTGTTGCGGTGACACCTTGGCATAAGTATGTGCAGAGTTTGCTTTGCAAGTATGGTGTGGATGTTGAGGCGGCGGCTGATCGAGCTAATGCGTGCAAGAATCACATCAACCGTCAGGTCAGGAAGCTGCATGCAGACACAATTGTTTGTGAATCACTGCAGCACTCCACTTTGAGCCGTTACATCACGCATGTGCACCCTACACATGCTGATGCCATGCGTTTTAAAAGGGCTAGGCCCTTTTTGTGTTCTGGTGCGCCAACGCGTGGTATTGAGTTGCTGATGCGTGTTCGAAAGGGCTGTCTTTGTGTGCATGAGCGTACCAGTCGTTATGGTGGCAGCAGAGCTGATTCTAACACAGCATGTCCTGCTTGTGGTCAGGGTGTTGAGTCTTTGTCACATCTGATGTTTGATTGTCCCGCCACTTCTGCTCAGAGGGATACTATGCTTGATGAAATTCGGTCTGTTTTGCGTGATGTTGCTGGCGGCGCTGAAAAATTGCGCAATGTGTTGTCGTTGACTGATGCATCCACTAAGTTGTTGCGTTTGTTTCTGATGATATTTGGGGTAGTAGGGGGGTGTGCCGAGTGATATCTAGGAGCATTGCTGAGTATCTTGTCCAAGCTTTGGATGTGCGTAATAATTGCAAACACAATGGAGCAGTGCTCCCTCTTTCTTCCGCTCCTGAGGGGCGCGGGGCCGATGGCGTTGATGCTATGGCTTAATGGGTAACATGATGATGATGATGACACACACGCACGCGTGCCTCAAACGCAGCGCAAATGTAGGCGTTTCAGTGAATGTGGGCACGCACAACAGCACGCACACATCAAAGCAAGCCACGCGTGCTGCAACATGATCATGCGTGTGCAAAACAAGCGCACACAAACACACGCACACACACACACAAACACACACACACACGTGCCTCAAACACAACGTAAGGGAATGCATGAAAGTAGATGTGGGCACGCGCAACAGCACGCACGCATAAGAGCAAGCCACGCGCGCTGCGACATGATCACGCGTGTGCAAAACAAGCGCACGCACACGCACGCGTGCCTCAAACACAACGCAAGGGAACGCATGACAGTAGATCTGAGCACGGGCAACAGCACGCACGCATAAGAGGCAAACACGCGTGCTGCTACATGATCAAGCGTGTGCAAAATAAGTGCATGCACACGCACGCGTGCCTCGGACACAACGTAAGGGATTGCATGAGTGTAGATGTGGGCACGCGCAACAGCACGCACTCATCACAGCAAGCCACGCGTGCTTCTACATGATCACGCGTGTTCAAAACAAGTGCAGGTACACGCACACATGCCTCAAACACAACGCAAGGGAACACACGATAGTAGATGTCGGCACGCGCACCATCACACAAGCATCAGAGCAAGCCACGTGCACTGCAACATGATCACGCGCGTGTGCAAAACAAGTGCAGGCGCACGCACGCATGCCTCAAACACAACGCAAGGGAACACACGATAGTAGATGTGGGCACGCGCACCAGCACACAAGCATCAGAGCAAGCCACGTGCACTGCAACATGACCACGCGCGTGTGCAAAACAAACGCACGCACAAGCACGTGTGCCTCAAACACAACGTAAGGGAATGCATGGCAATGTAAGGGAACGCGCTTCAGTAGTTGTAGGCGCGCGCACTAGCGCGCACTCATTAGAGCAAGCCATGCGCGCTGCAACATGACCACGCGTGTGCAAAACAAACGCACGCACACGCACGCATGCCTCAAACATGACCTGAAGGAAGGTGTGATTGCAGATGTGGGCACGCGCAACAACAAGACCACACCAAAGCAAGCCAAGCGCGCTGCTACATGACCACGCGTGTGCGAAACAAGCGCACGCACACGCCAGTTCCCCAAACACCGCCGCTTGCCGCTTTGTCCACCATGTGCACGTGTTGCGTGTTGCGTGGAGCTGTTGTATTTGCACAGCAGCCAGAGCACACCTCCACTCAACCAACGCAAGCATCCCTCAGCACGCCCTTCACTCAACCAACCAACGCATGCACCCTTCAGCACGCCGCTCCGCTCAACCAACCACATGCACAGCACCCCCAAGCACGCCCCTCCACTCAACCAACGCAAGCACCCCTCAGCACGCCGCTCTACTCAACCACATGCAACCACGAGCACAGCACCCCCACCCCAAGCACGCACCTGCAGCGCCACGTCGTTCTCCGCCTCCTTGTCCAGCCTGTACACGTCACATGCGGGGAGCTGTTGTATTTTTGCACAGCAACCAGTATTTTGCACACGCCGCTCCACTCAGCCGCATGCGCAGCACCCGCAAGCGCGCACCTGCAGCGCCACGTCGTTCTCCGCCTCCTTGTCCAGCCGGTACACGTCAAATGCGTGGAGCTGTTGTATTAGCACAGCAGCCAGTGCCCCTCCACTCAACCAACGCAAGCATCCCTCAGCACGCCCCTGCACTCAACCAATGCAAGCATCCCTCAGCACGCCCCTCCACTCAACCAACGCAAGCACCCCTCAGCACGCCGCTCCACTCAACCACATTCAACCACATGCACAGCACCCCCACCCCAAGCATGCACCTGCAGCGCCACGTCGTTCTCCCCCTCCTTGTCCAGCCTGTACACGTCACATGCGTGGAGCTGTTGTATTAGCACAGCAGCCAGTGCCCCTCCACTCAACCAACGCAAGCATCCCGCAGCACGCCCCCCCACTCAACCACATGCAACCACAAACACAGCACCCGCAAGCACGCCCCTCCACTCAACCACATGCAACCACGAGCACAGCACCCCCAAGCACGCACCTGCAGCGCCACGTCATTCTCCGCCTCCTTGTCCAGCCGGTACACGTCGCTGAAGCCAAACTCGCGCAGGCACTCCTCGCGCATCTCAAACAGGTCGGACAGGCCCAGCTGGCCATACGCGCCAGGGTCCTGCATACGCATTGCATGACAGCGCACAAGGGCTAGGTGAAATAAGGCAATGCAGAGTGCACAAGCATGTCCACAACACATGTCAAATTTGTAGTGGTAGGGGTCCAGCATGACAACACGCAACCAACTGCGTCAACAGCAATGAACATGCATACGCGCCGGGGTCCTGCACACGCATTGCATGACAGCGCACTAGTGGTTGGCTCGGTTGCTTTGTGCCCAATGAGCCTGTCATTGGCTCCCCAAACGGGCGATGTTTCCCTTGTGGAACATCAGAATGTGAAATGTGACAATGTGCTGGGTGAAACAAGATAAGAGAGTGTGCGCCAAGCATGCCCGCGGCTCAGGTAGGTGGGGCTGGCCCAGCTAGCAATATGCGATGGGTCTTTCACACAAAACACGCCACCCACTACGTCACTTGCATGCGATAAGCATAGCAACATATATGCATGCTGTGCGAAACAGGGGCCGAAAGCATGTCCGCATGGACAGCAAGAGTTAACCACGTGGCTGTCTGTAGAGGGCGTTGCAGTGCAGTGTGAGGTAACAGGTGGATGACATGATGCGCTTGCTTGACAAGGTTCTCCGACATGCGGCTCATGTGCATGGTGCTGCAGCTGCGTCCTCCACTGACACAAGCTGTTACACCGTAACACACACGCACAACACGGCCAATCATGAGCACTCACTTGCCGCAGCTTCTGCAGGTGTGCTGCAAACGCGCGCCCAAAGGCAGCTGCCCTGCGTCGCGGCCCATCACCGCCGCCCTCACTCTTCACCGCCTTCTCAACCACGGTGGGCACCTGGCGGCAGCAGCAGCAGCAGCGGCAGCAGCAGCAGCAGCGGCAGCAGCAGCAGCAGCGGCAGCAGCACAAAACAGCAACAGGTGACTGGCTCACGCGCTGCAGCATGCATGACTGAAAGACGGCCCATCACCGCCGCCCTTGCTCTTCACCGCCTTCTCAACCACGGTGGGCACCTGGCGGCAGCAGCAGCAGCAGCAGCAGCAGAACAAGGTACACAGCAACAGGTGACTGGCTACCGCACTGCAGCATACTTCTCTCAGTCATGCATGCTGCAGCTTGTCAGCAGGGGGTTGTAAGGGTATACTCATGTAGCTGGCAGTATTACTTGACTCCCACCCCCTGGTGTTTGGGTTCGCCAGTGCTCACACAACATCCGCCAGAAACGTTTCAGGTCAACTGACCCACAGAGATAGCCGCATCCGTGTCCTGCAAGGCGCTGCCCCTCACTTCGTCCTCAAGCAATGTTTCATGTCACCTGACACAGTTCAATAGCATCCGTCACCTGGTTTCCAGCACGTGCAGCAGCCACCTGTAAGGAAATACCTATGTAGCTGGCAACCCACAGAGTAGGTGTATCCAAAACCTGCAGAGCGCTGGCCCTCACCTGGTCCCCCAGCAATGTATCAAGTCAACTGACAAAGTTCAACAGCATCCGGTACTCCGCAACCACAAGGCGCTGCCCGTCACCTGGTTTTCCAGCACCTGCAGCAGCCACCTGTAAGGGTATACCTATGTGGCTGGCAACCCACAGAGTAGGTGTATCCAAAACGTGCAGAGCGCTGGCCCTCACCTGGTCCTCCAGCACCTGCAGCAGCCACCTGTACTCTGCCTCGTCCGTGTTGATGTCAATGGTGTTGGGGCAGTAGCTGCGCGATGCATGCAAAGCAGACAGCATACAACAGGTTATGGTGATGATGAGGGCCGATGCCAGGGGGAAAGGTAACAGCTCGCGCAACGCCCGAGCGTCGCATGTAAGAGCGCACGGGTTAGCATGACAGCTCTGACGCATGCATGATGCAGAGTCAAAAAGCAAGCAGGAGACGGTGGGGCATCACTGTGTTGCGAGGACATTACAAGCTGTGGTGTGGCCCGCATAATCAAGCACTCCAAAAGCTCAAACAGATAAGGGCAGTGCAGGGCAGCAGCTCACTTTGCAGGATCAGCCAGCAGCGGGAAGGGCTCCTGCGTTGGGCTGTAGTGCAGCACACCCACATGCAGCGGTATGCGCGTGGGCAGGCACGTTGGGCTGTGTGGCTGCTGCAGCGGCTCTATGGGCATGCTGATGGAGCGGTCCAGCTGCGGCTTGCTGCTGCTGCTGCTGGGCGGCTGCAGCTGCGGGGGCGCACTACCAGCACTGGTGCTGCCGACTGTCTCTCCTGCGTTGGTGGCTGACAGGCGCGCGTGCCGCTGCGCGCACGAAGAGGATGAGGCAACAGGGGTTGAGGCAATCAAACGTAGGCGGACAGTTCAATGACAGTATACAACAAGTGGTGCTGAGTTGTGGAGTGTATCTGACGAGCTACGTGTGTGTCCACCACACACACAACACCATCAAACCCAAATAAACAGCAACTGACTTGCATGCTACAGCATGCGTGAAAACCTGCATGCACACGCGCAGCATGAGGGCTGCTGTCTTGATCCATGCAACAGCGTGCGCACAAAGGAAGGAAGCTCACACCATCAGCTGCGAGTTCGCCGCAGATTCACCGCACCTGCATAGAAGCGGCGCTGGCTGCTGCGCGCTGCTGCGCCTGCTGCTGCGCCTGGCAGCCCACTGCCACAAACTTCTCCACCCAGGACACCCTGTCGCTCATGTCGCGGATGGCTGGGCCGTGCACCTCGCCACCCGCAAAGGGCGCACCCATGCTGAAACGCTCCACAAAGCGCGCGCGGACCTGCAGCACACACCAACACAGGATTCGAACAACTACCTATAGCTATGTCTTGATGCACTGGTGGTGTTGGCTAGTGTCAGGCACACATGCTACGAAAATGACGGCAACATGTTTGTTGTGCATGCGCCAGGCGCAGTGTGTGGGGAGCACAATGCAGAGTGATGCAGGCTGCTGCATGCCCTGAAAAACCCCCTAAACCAACTTGGCTATGCAGCCACCGCACCTTGGTTGACGCGCTTTCATGCAGCACGCGGCTGTCCTGCCGCGCCACGCTGCTGCCGTCAGCCGCATTTGCTGCTGCTGCACGCGCATGCCCTGCTGCTACGCTGCTTGCGGTTGGCACGTGCATGGGGTGCACCTTGAGGAAGGCCCCCACTGCCCCGAGGAAGCCCTCATGCCGCAGAAACAGCGCTGACATCTCGCCCTGCAGCACATTGCCCCACATACAGCAGCTTGAATGATTGCAGCAGAGTTGAGAACTGCTCATGCACGGCCCTACACCATGTCAGGGCAATCTTGTGCCCCTGAACCCACCGCATTAGTGTGACTGCAGCTCAACAACACCTCCGCACAAGTCTCTGTGCTGCTGTACACTGCCAGACTTGACCCAAAAGCCTGCTGCGGACCGGACTCCAGAACTTGATGTTGCGGCTCACTCAGGTACTGGCACCAGCCAGCTGTCTGTAAAGTTTGCACCTGGCTAGCACCTACCTGGCTCCAATACTTGATGGCTCACAAAAGTACTGGCACCAGCCAGCCGTTTGTTACTCTGTAGCTGAGTGCACGAACCAGCACACCCAGCAGGCTGCCGCGCACCTGGCTCCAGCACTTGATGGCGAAGCTGATGGTCTCCATGGTGTCTGTCACTAGCTGAAAAGAGCCAGCTAGCATGCACCTGACTCCACACCTTGCTGGTGTCTGTGACTTTTTGTACCTGGACGCACCAGCCAGCACGCACCTGGCTCCAAAACTTGATCGCGAAGCTGATGGTCTCCATGGTGTACGGGTGGCCGCGGATGAAGAAGCCGCCGAAGAAGACGCGCTTCAGGTCGTAGCGCTTGGCGTGCATGTAGGCCAGCTGCCCGATGTTGTAGGCCACCATGCGGCACAGGCTCATCGCCACATCTGCAGGGGAAACAAACGCGGCCAGCACACGTTGTGCTAAGCAGGAAGTGCCTGTAGGTCAGCCGTCACTGCCAAACTTCCTGCAGTAGTCTTGATGCATGGCCGCGGACACCCCATCCTTGCACCATACGCCAGAAGCACAGTTCAAAGACGCATACCAGCAAACACCATCCAGTGCCCCACCTGCAGGGTTGTAGTCACCCAGCGCCTTGTCCTGCCCCACCACCTTGCCAAAGCTGCATGCACTGCAGCTGCAATATATTGCAGTATATACTGAACTAGGTATCTCAACCTTAGGTCCAATGACTAAGCTCAGACACATGCCACGAACCACACACCCTACGGCGCAGATCAGCAACCAACTGCCAGGGCCCCATCTGCAGGGTTGTAGTCACCCAGCTCCTTGTCCTGCCCCACCACCTTGCCAAAGCCGCACGACCTACAGCTGCCATCACTGAAGTAGGCATCTCGTCCGTACGTCCAACAACTGATTCGCAGCTGCACAGACGTACAACGGAAACCGCAAACCCTACCTGCAGAAGCACAATCAAAGGCGACAAACAACACGCAGGGGCCCCACCTGCAGGATTGTAGTCACCCAGCTCCTTGTCCTGCCCCACCACCTTGCCAAAGCTGCACACGCTACCGCTGGAACCACTGAACAAGGCATCTCATCCGCGAGCCCCAAGCTCACCCGCACAGACTTACACATAAAACCACAAACCCCACCTGCAGGGTTGTAGTCGCCCAGCTCCTTGTCCTGCCCCACCACCTTGCCAAAGCTGGAGGCGATGGTGGTGGCGCTCAGCCCGATGCTGCTGTAGTCGCGGCCTCCGTAGATGTCACCAACCAGCATGTCAACCTGCAGGTGCGGTCACCACGGCATATGGCAGAAGGAATCCTAAGTGCATGTACCAACCGGCCTTGACTGCATGTGACCAACCAGCATGTCAAGCTGCACACAAGAACATGTTTCAGCTACATGCACTGGTTGTCGTCCTGCAGCATATGCATAACCAAGGCGGACAGCGGCAGTGCCCCTCAGGCTACTCAACCCGGTCCTGCAAGCAAGACCTCATGCAGTTGCAGATCCACTCACCAAAGCAACCAACAGGCACACTCTTCGGCAAACGAGCATGCCCTGAGACCCCACTGTACCAGCAACAAAACCCAACTCACGTTTGCGTTGTTGCCCTGCATGCTGAGCTCCAGCATTTCATCAAAGTCCCTGCGCCCAGTCAGCAGCCGGCACAGCCCCCAGAACGTGCCGCCACCCACGCTGCTGCCGCTGACGCGCGTGTGCTGGCCCTCCCCCGGGCCATCCACGCGGATGATGGACACGCCGCTGCCGATGTTGACCAACAGGTAGGGGAAGAGCTCGCTGTCGACAGCTGCAGGGAAAGCAACGAGGCAGGCAGCAACGACAGTAGGGTGCAGGGGCAGAGGGTGGGTCAGCAACGGTGCACACAGACTGCCGGCCGTGTTGCTCGCTGTCGACAGCTGCAAGGAGAGCAAGGGGACACCCGGTGCAGGGGCAGAGGGTGAGTCAGCAACGATGCACACACACTGCCGCCCATTCTGCTCGCTGTCAACAGCTGCAGGCAGGCAGGTGTGACACACCACGCGTAGCTCAATCAACAGGGTCCAGGGGCAGAGGGTGAGTCAGCAACGATGCACACAGACTGCCGGCCGTGCTGTGCGCTGTCGACAGCTGCAGGAAGGCAAGTCAACACACACGCCCAGCTCACTCATACATTGATTGATTAATGCAAGGAAGCAGGCAGGCAGCAAGGTCACTGTCGACAGCTGCAAGGGAAGCAAGGGGACACCCGGTGCAAGGGCGAAGGATGAGTCAGCAACAGTGCACACAGACTGCCGGCCATGCTGCTCACTGTCAACACCTGCAGGGAGGCAAGTGTGAACACCCCACACGCAGCTCACTTATGCATTGATTGATTCATGCAAGGAGGCAGGCAGCAAGGACAGCAGGGTGCAGGGGGAGTGGTGAATCAGCAACGCTACACATAGACGACCAGCAGCGCTGCTTGGTGCTGTGTGCCAGGGCTCTCACAGAAGGGTGAATGGGGTGAGGTCAACTGGACATGCAGACCTGGCACACGCCGATACTCTACCTGGCACACTGGGGAGTCAACTGGACATGCTGATCTGGCACACGTTGGTGGTGTTGTGACGTCCTCAACATTGCTAACATACGACCCATCGCATCCTAGACACTCACATGAGCACGGCACGAACTGCGCCTGACCCGCCTCAAAGGCGAAGGCCTCGTGCGTGATGGTGCGCAGCAGGAAGTTGCAGCCGCCCACAGCGCAGCCGATCTCGTCCTCGCGCTCCAGCACCAGCCCCAGGTGCTCCTTGAACACGTCTGCAGGACACAGGCGGTGCGGTTGCAGGAGGTTTCGATGTAGCCGTATCGACTATGATTATGCAACCCCAATGCTGTCCCATCAGTGGCGGCAGATGTGTTGCTGGTAGCAGCCGATCTTATCCTCAGGCTCCAGCACAAGGCCCAGGTGCTCCTTGACCACGTCTGCAGGACAAGAGGCGGTGCGGTTGCAGGAGGTTGCAATGTCGACGTAACTATGAATTAACCCCGGCGCTTTCGCATGTTGCATGGTTGTGTCTGCACGCTCCAGCACCAGCCCCAGGTGCTCCTTGAACACGTCTGCAGGGCAGGGGCAGTGCGGTTGCAGGAGGTTGCGATGTAGCCGTATTGACTATGATTCTGCGACCCCAATGCGTTCCCATCAGTGGCGGCGGCAGATGTGTGGCTGGTAGCAGCTGATCTCATCCTCGCGCTCCAGCACCAGCCCCAGGTGCTCCTTGAACACGTCTGCAGGGCAGGACACACGAATACTTGATGACACATGACTTTGACATCAGTCAAGCTGAGTGCGATGGCTGGTGTGTCAGTCGCAGCACAGACAGCACCCGCCCCATGTGCTCCTTGAACACGTCTGCAGGGCAGGGGCAGCGCGGTTGCAGGTCATCATGCTGTCACCATGAGGATTTGTTAGCCCCGGCTGACGTACAGTTCACGCGTCATGCGACCGTGCCGACTAATGTGGTGCTGGCAGCAGCTAGTCGTGTCTGCAGCCGCCTTCAATCACAGCTGTCATGTGCGCATGGTCACCCACCCCACACACCCTTCCGTCGCCCTCATGCGACCTCCCTGCTGCTGGCGTTAGTGGGCCAGCAGCAATGACATAACAGCACACGACTCAGGCCAAGGTTTCATGGCTTCACTCATGCACTCGTGCAAAGCGGATGGCGCCGCCCCCCGTCACCACCATCACGTGCACCTTCCTGCTGCTGCCATCCATGAGCCAGCAGCAATGACGAAGCAGCGATCGGTCTACGTCAATTACCGTCAATTATCCGCCCCCCCCCGCAAAGCGTATGACGCCGCCTCCCGTCGCCTTGACGCGCACCTCCCTGCTGCTGCCATCATGCAGCCAGCAGTAACAACATATCAGTAATCGGCCTACGTCAACTAACCCCCCCACCTGCAAAGCGTATGAAGCCGCCTCCCGTCGCCTTGACGCGCACCTCCCTGCTGCTGCCGTCCGTAACTCAGCAGCAACGACACACCAGTAATCGGCCTGTTTTTGACTCATCCCACCCACCTGCAAAGCGGATAGCGCCGCCTTCCGTCGCCTTCACCCGCACATCCCTGCTGCTGCCGTCCCGCAGCAGCAATGACAGAACAGAAAAAACTGGCATAAGCGCAGGTTGCACAGCTTGACGCATCCGCTCACCTGCAAAGCGTATGGCGCCGCCTCCCGTCGCCTTGACGCGCACCTCCCTGCTGCTGCCGTCGCGCAGCCAGCAGCGGTGCAGGCCCTTGGCCTGGATGAAGTCAATGCAGTCCTGGATGCGCGCCGTCTCAAACTTGACAAAATGCATGCGGCCTGCGGCAATGATCATGAAGATTTTATGGTTAGTCGTATGCTGCTTCTGTCGATCAAGTCCTGGAGGCGCGCCGTCTCGAACTTGACAAAGTGCATGCGGCCTGCGGCGATGAAAACGACAATAAATGGTTAGTCATGGTAGGGTGCGTGGAGGCGCATGAGGTCTCCTTATCGCCACACACGCCCCCTTCCTGACCTGATGCAAGTATCAAGTGCAAACACACCACGCGAAGCTCATTCATCCATTCATTCGTATGGTTAGTCACATGCTGCGTCTGTCAATGCCGTCCTGGATGCGCGCCGTCTCAAATTTGACAAAGTGCATGCGGCCTGCGGCAGAGAGATGACAACACAATCTGTGTCAATTGCTGCTTCTGTACATGCATTCTTCAAGGCGCGGCATCGTGAACTTGACAAAGTGCATGCGGCCTGCGGCAGTGCAACAACCATCAACAAACCGTTATCATATGCTGCTTCTGTCGACGCAATGTTCAAGGTACGGTGTCCCTTAGCACACGGGCTTCCCATGATGGTGGCCACACCCTGGCCGCTGCCCTAGAACATGAACCCCGTATCACTGCTGCTGCCAACACACCTCCACGCATGCACAACCATACTCCAAAGCTAAACATGCTGCTGCTGAACGTGCTAGCATGCACGCACCTCCTTTGTGGTGGTGACCGTGCCCTGGCCGCTGCCCCGCCCTGCTGCCAGCCAGGCCAGCACTCCAACACACATGCACAGCAGATCTGCTGACGAAAAGCTAGCGCGTGTGCCTTTTGTATAGTGGTGTCCATGCCCTGGTTGCTGCCCTAGAACACTGTTGCAGTGCTGCGGTGCACCCCATGTGCACCCCATGTCACTGCTGCTGCCACCCTCATTCACACATGCCCAACCATATGACACGGTTCAACATGCTGCTGCTGAGTGTGCTAGCGAACACGCACCTCATTTATGGTGGTGGCCGTGCCCTGGCCGCTGCCCTGCCCCCTTGCCAGCCAGGCCAGCACTCAGAGACACATGCACAGCAGATCTACTGACGGAACGATAGCGCACCTCTCTCCTTTGTAATAGTTGCCATCCCCTGGCAGCTGCCCAAGAACATGAACCCCGTAGCACTGCTACTGCCAACACTCCTTCACGCATGCACAGCCATACACCAAAGCCAAACATGCTGCTGCTGCATGTGCTAGTGAAGACGCACCTCCTTCGTGGTGGTGGCCGTGCCCTGGTCGCTGCCCTGCCCCGCTGCGTGTCAGCGCAGCACTCCAACACACAACTCAGACACACACAGCAGATCTGCTGCCGAACAGTTAGAACACTGGCCTCCTTTATGTTAGTGACCTAGCCCTGGCGGCTGCAGTGTAACACAACCCCGTATCACTGCTGCTGCCAACACTCCTTCGCGTGTGCCCAAAACCATACTCCAATGCCAAACATGCTTCTGCTGAGTGTGCTGGTGATCACGCACCTCCTTTGTGGTGGTGACCATGTCCTGGCCGCTGCCCCGCGCCGCTGCCAGCCAGTCCGGCACTCTCGCAGCTGTCTGCGCTGTCAGGGCTGAAGTACACCAGCTTGATGAGGCTGCCCCCGATGTCCAGTGCAATGTGGCGCACATATGAGGCCTCCTGGTGTGGCAGCACAATGGACGGTGCACCGCGTGGAGCTGCGAAGGGGAGAGGAAGCAGAGGAGTGTGTAAGCAAGCAGACATGAACAGAAGACCAGGAGCTCAGAGGTGCACGCTGTATACAAGGCCACACAACGGACGGTGCGCCAGGTGAAGCTGAAGAGGGAGTGAAAATAGTGTGCAGGGCAGCCAGGCAGCCAGGCAGGCACAGCAACGTACTAATTCCTGCAGCAGGTCCCTGGTTGCAGCCGACGACAGTTGCAAAGCGTGCTCCTGCTGGTTGTGCAGCTCATCTTGCTCAGCACACGCTGCTGCTGATGACAGTTAGCACACGCTGATGCTGCTTACAACTGTGTGTGCTGTATTGCTGGTGCTTCTTGCCGCAGGCCTGACAAGTGCTGCCTGCAAGTGCTGGCACTGCCAGCAGTCCAAAACTGCTCAGATTGCTGCATCAGCTGGCGCACTGTGCTGCTGGTTACATACAGAAGCGGCGGTTCACCGTGATTGTTTCATCGATTACAATGCTAGAACTGCTTGTACTTCCAGAAAATGCATGGCTTCGTTCAATCTCCACGCACAGCTTATGGCTGCTTGCAGCGCTGCTCACATGGGCTGCCCAAAGCCATGCAGCTGCTGGCAGGAAGTGCTTCATGTGACAGATGGCAGTGGCTTTTGCAGCAGTCACACGGAGTGCAGGACGTGGAGGCAAAGCTATGCTTGACACATGCTTGCTTGAAAGGGCAGTTGATGCTATGGCTTGATCTGGTAATTTGATGATGATGATGATGATGATGATGATGATGATGATGATGATGATGATGATGATGATGATGCTTGCTTGAAAGGGCAGTCCCGCTGTACCGCGCTGCTACAATGTCTAACAACGAGGCCGCAGGCATGTCACAAGACAGCTTGGACTGCTATAATCAGAGATGAGAGGTCTTCAAGCTGGCACAGTCAGCCATGCACTTGCAGGAAGCATGGTCATGCCGAGGCTGAGGTGTGCATGCCCGCTACTGCTGCTGTTGCTGCCGCACCTGGCTCCCCAGGATAACTACTGTCTCGGATGGAGGCACCCGTGAGGTTGAGGGCTGTCGTGCTCGGCCTCGTAATAAGGTCCGGCTCCATTTCTTCATCCTGTTCAGGACCATCTTGGGCCTCTGATACGTCTGTGTCCCGTCTGTTTGACATGCTGCTGCTGTTGTTGCTATGGCGAGTACAGACCACGTGGAGTGCCTTAGGGCATGCAGCAAAATTTCAACCCCTCCAACAGATCCAATATACTTTATAATGCTGTGCGACCGTTCGTTCAAACGTCGAGTGAGAAGTCGGTTGCCCAGTCTGGCGTGAGCAGAGCCCTCAAAGAAACATTGCACGCCTGCAGGTGGTACTATTCTTTGTATTCATCACAGATCTCGTTATTGTATCCGTCCCGGTGCGTAATGTGGGACCTGGCCTCAGGCCCTGGGTGTCACACCGCACTCCCACTCCGATCATGTGCCGAGCGACATAGCACTTGCTGATAAAGTCATATTTGCCACATCGAAAGGCTGCCTACGCAACGGCGTCGAGCTTTCAAGTGTATTGCTGAAACCCTTTTGTTCTGCCAGCAGCTTGCCTGGTCAGCTGCTGCCCTGTCAACGTCCTGCAACAGCTAGCTCTGCCGGAAACCAATAAACCGCCACAGGAGCAGACCTCATTTCTCCAGAGTTTCATTAGCTTTGCGGCTGGCACCGTATCGCATCACAGCACACACACGCCAGGTTGCAGGAACACATCCACTCCTAACATTTCTGGGCAGCAGCAGCAGTTGCTGCTGCCATGGTCATAGCAGTGCAGACCCAGCAAAAATAGCTCAAGTTGGTGGCTGGGCTTGGAAAGCAGCAGCAGTGTCAGAAGCACCTGCACCAGCAGTTGATTTGCAGGCGTGTTGCCTGACAAGTCAGCAGCAGCATGGCGACCGTCCCTTTTGGTCCTCCGACATACATTGCAAGGTGAGGACACCAGCATCGGCATCAGCGGCAACAACATTGGCAGCAGCACAGCATATCAACCACTTTGCCAACAGGGTGCCAACAGGGTGCACATGATCAGGTACACAACGTCTTGTACTCATTTCAACACCACTGGTGTGGGCTGCTGAGCAGCAGCAGCTTGCTGCATGCGCTCGTCTGTCACATTTTCTGATCTGACTCTTGCGCCACACACCTTGCCGTCAGCAGTGCACGGTGTTGTGCTATGCTGACTGCATTGATCGGCATGTGCGCCACCCTTGCTTCTTCTGTGCAGCATGGTCGGCTGCTGGCCCTGCTTAAACACATGTGCACACAGCGTGGCACACAGCGTGGCACACAGCGTGGCACACAGCGTGGCACACAGCGTGGCACACAACTTGCCCAGCAGTGCTTGCTATGCTCTGCTCTGACATGTGCAACGTGCCTCAGGTGTGCCGGCATCGTGTCGCCTGCAGAGCATGGTCAGATGCTGGCGCTGCTCAAGGGCATCTGCCCACAGCTCGACACACAACTTGCTCACCACTGCTTGCTCTGCTCTGCTCTGCTGCCTGCAACCTGTCCCAGGTGTGCCAGCATCGTGTCTCCCGCAGAGCATGGCCAGCTGTTGGCGCTGCTCAAGTCTGTTTGCGCACAGCGCCGCAAACTAGTTGCTCACCACTGCTTGCTCTGCTCTGCTCTGCTATGTGCAACGTGTCCCAGGTGTGCCGGCATCGTGTCTCCTGCGGATCTTGGGCAGCTGCTGGCGCTGCTCAAGGGCATGTGCACGCGCCGACATGAGCTAGAGGAGAACGAGTACGGCATGCTCGCACCCCTGCAGGTCGGTGCAAGTTGCGCGGCGCTGCTTATTGTGCGTGTGGGTGCAAGCTAGCAGCCGCCTTATGATGTGTGGTTTGCGAACACGCAGTGCTTTGTGTAGCACTGTTGAAGTGCACACGTACAGCATGGCTGCACCTCTCAGCTTGCCCCACCTTGCTCCATGCAACAACATGTCATCACCAGTTGCTGTGTCAGGGGTGCACTGGCTGCAACCCCCTTTCACTCTTTTTTCGTGATCTGAATGCTGTGCATGCCCAGCAGTTGATGCTGCGCTGCAGGACAAGTCACCTCTGGGCACAATCTATTGCAGGTCATGAATGTGCCTTACTCCTCCAATCATGATTGGCGGAGTGGAGCAATAGTATCGCTGCAAGAACCTCTGTTTGTGCTTCGCCGTGCTATACGTCAAATGCCATCATGAAGCACTACAGGACGCATACCAAGGATTCTATTTATCATACCTTGTTATATCATCGTACCTTCGTGCCACTGCCACCAGTAACGTCAATCGCTGTGTGCGTGTGCAGAGCAACACGAAGCGTTCCACCTTCAAGATGGTCAAGCTGGTGCCCCCAACGACTCAGCAAGTGACGGTGCCGCTGAGTCCACCACCGCCTGTCACGTGAGCAAGCACTGCAGCGCTGTTTTGTGGCGGAGAGGTAGTGCTTTGCCAGTAGCATCAGCCTACCGCTGCGAGTGCCACTGCGGCAGGCGCAGCACGAATGACAGGAACAGGACGCCTGTGCTTCTGTGGAGCAGCAGTACCAAGCATCAGATGTGGCGCAGCTTCAGCTTCTTGCCCACTTGTCTTCAGCAGTGCTGGAGGCTTATTCGTCATCACCGCGTTACCAATTGATCCATAGTTGCATGCGTACTCAAGATCAACACGTTGCCACTGAAGCCATAGCTGGAGGCGTAGTTTGTGTTGCTATGTGTGCGACACTATCCATGCTGTCAGGCTGCTGCGGGTGCCGCCACGGGATGCCTGCCGCCTGGCACCAAGTCTGTGATGTCATTACCCATGGCAATGGCTGGGGCCTGGGCCCCATTGCTGCATTTGAAAGGCAGCCAGTACGAACCCCATTGCTGCGCCAGGCGACTGCTGTTGTTTCCGTCTGACCCCTGCTTTCTGCTGCTGCTGCTACACTTTCCACCCTTGATTTGCATCAAAACAACAGCTGGCGGCTGGTGCACGAGTCGCTGCCCCTGAAGGGCAAGCAGTACAACGGCCTGCCTGCAGCAGTGCTGCGACAGGCGTTTGCTGCTTTCCGCCTGTTCTCGCCTGACCCCTGCTTTCTGCTGCTGTTGCTGCTGCTACCGCTGACCATTTCTACCAAACAACAGCTGGCGCCTGGTGCACGAGTCGCTGCCGCTGAAGGGCAAGCAGTACAACGACCTGCCTGCAGCAGTGCTGCACCATGCGTCTGCTTTGTTTCAATGTCCCCGTGCGACCCCTGCGTTTCTGCTGCTGCTGCTGCTGCTACCACTGACCCTTTCATTCTTTGTTTGGCACCAAACAACAGCTGGCGGCTGGTGCACGAGTCGCTCCCCCTGAAGGGCAAGCAGTACAACGACCTTCCTGCAGCAGTGCTGCGCCAGGCGTCTGCTGTTCTCCGTCTGTTTTCGCCTGATCCCT
Organism: Tetradesmus lagerheimii; assembly: GCA_902809745.2. NCBI lineage: Eukaryota > Viridiplantae > Chlorophyta > Chlorophyceae > Sphaeropleales > Scenedesmaceae > Tetradesmus > Tetradesmus lagerheimii. The sequence goes on from CADDIJ020002856.1 coordinate 33,177, forward strand.
GCTTTTTGCTGCTGCTGCTGCTACCGCTGACACTTGTTGCCTTTATTCTGCACCAAACCACCAGCTGGCGCCTGGTGCACGAGTCGCTGCCCCTGAAGGGCAAGCAGTACAACGACCCGCCTGCGGCAGTGCTGCGCCAGGCGTCTGTTGTTTTCCATCTGACCCCTGCTTTCTGCTGCTCTGCTGCTGCTACCGCTGACTCTTTCTACCTACGATTTGCATCAAACCACAGCTGGCGCCTGGTGCACGAGTCGCTGCCTTTGAAGGGCAAGCAGTACAACAACGCACCTGCAGCAGTGCTGGAGGTGTCTGCTGTTCTCCGTCTGTTCTCGCCTGAACTCTGCTTTCTGCTGCTGCTGCTGCTGCTGCTACCGCTGACACTTTTTACAACAGCTGGCGCCTGGTGCACGAGTCGCTGCCCCTGAAGGGCAAGCAGTACAACGACCTGCCTGCCGCGGTGCTGGAGGTGTCGGAGTCGTCGCTGGCGGGCGTGTACAGCGTGCAGTTCATGTGCGCAATGGGCTGCGAGATCGCGCACCGCGTGGCGCGCAAGTGTTACGTGTTTGTGTGCAGCCATGAAGATGTGGAGGTGCAGGTGAGGCCAGCAACTTCACTGCGACCCTGGTTCTGTCACCGACCGAGTGGCGCGGAAGTGTTATGTGTTTGTGTGCAGCCATGAGGATGTGGAGGTGCAGGTGAGACCAGCAGGTTCAAAGCACATCAACCCGGGTTCTGTCAGGTGTTTGAAGTTTAGGTGTGGGGGCTGGGTGTGCTGATGTGGGGGAAGCGCAGGCATGTGGATGCAGTGCCCTGAAGTCCAGTTGGCGGTGCAGGGTTGCATGGGGGGTCGGGAGTTGTGTAAACGTGTGCGTGATTTGCGTACGGATCACTGCCTTTTCGACACGCATGAGCATCCACCTGGATGCAGAGCCTGTGAAGTCCATTTGATTGTGCAGCCTGCAATGAATGCATGGGGGTTTGAGAGTTGTATGTACGTGTGCTCGATGTGCGTACAATACACTTCCTTTCTGACACGCATGCAGCGCTCTGGCTGGTGTTTTATCCTGTGCACATGACTGTGATCAACACCACCTTCATCACCACAAAATGGGATTAGTCAACTGTCAAGCACCACTAGCCTGCTGCTGTTTGGTGCCATTTGCAGTGAGTGAAGGCGCGCCTGCAACGACGCAAAGCTAACAGCTCATACCAACTCTGCCGCCACGTACCCAACTACTGCGCTGCAGGTGACCGTGTTCCAGCTGATATCGCGCAACTTCGCTGGCCAGCCGCTGTTTGACGGCCACGCTGTGGAGGCGCGTGTGCCAGCAGCGCCGGAGCAGCAGGCTGAGGCGGCGCGCAAGCTGGGCAGCTTCTGCCAGAAGCTGCTGCCAATGGTGCTGCTCAAGAAGGTCTAGGGCGCCAGCAGTTGGAGCTGACAGTGCCTGCGTGGTTTAAAGTGCAGTAGAAGCCTGAGATACAACAGTGAAAGAGGTAGCATGTATGCTGACTGGAGCAGCAGGTGGAGGCAGCACAGCGCAAGCTGGGCAGCTTCTGCCAGAAGCTGCTGCCAATGGTGCTGCTCAAGAAGGTGTAGGGCGCCAAAAGCTGGAGCTGACAGTGACTGGTTTGAGGGTGCAGCAGATGCCTGAAATATAGCAGTGAAAGATGTGGTAAGTACGGTTGACTGGAGCAGCAGGCGGAGGCAGCACGACGCAAGCTGGGCAAGTTCTGTCAGAAGCAGCGATGGATTGTGCTGCTCGACAGCGACCGCCCTTATCTGAAAGCACCAAGAACCTGTGGTTTGGGTCGAGCAAAACAGTGAGCAGCTGAAGTTATGCACAGCCCCTGCAGCTGGTGCAATGAGGTTGATGAAAGATTGTGTACTGCTGGTGTGATAGTACCGCCAGCTGGTTGCTGACACAGACGCCGGCCATAGGGCAGTGTGGCTGATTGAAGGCATACTTGTTGATTATTTATCTGTTGTGAAGCGTCTTCTGAGTGCGGTAGTGACAGTTGAACTAGCTAGCAGCGGTTCTGTCATGATGTCCTGTGTTGTGGGGGTGCAGCTGTAGGGCTGGGACGTGTGCCGTGGTGACCAGGTCCTGGCGCCAAATATAAACTCGACGACTGCTGTTCAGAGTTGTTATATGTCTATTTCTGCGGGAGAACTTGATCGCTGCTAGTGCGTCTGCTCATCATGCTTGCACGCACCACCCCAAAGCCACTCCGCAACTGGCTTCTTGCGGCAGGGATCTTTGCCTTTAGCTCCGCCACATATTTTTACGTCCTGCGACAAGTAGGACCCAACCTGAACCAGCAGCTAGAGGCAGAAGCAGCACGTCAGGAAGCAGCAGAAGCAGGTCGCAGCAAGAGGCAGCAGTAGTGATCATGGGCAACCGGAGAGCTCCGAAGCTCCTGGGTCCGTGCATGTCTCCACTTGTTGCTGCTGATGGTGGCGTAAGCAAGCCCAGCAGGCCACCAACTGCTTATGAGCAGCGGGTGTATGAGGTGGGTGGTGACCACACAGCAGCTTCATGTGTGGTCCCCCTGCTGTGCAAGAGTTTGTCTAGGCAACAGCTCAGCCTGGGACATGCTGGCCTGTTCAAACAGCAATTAACACGTATGATTCCTGGCTGTGTCCAGCAGATGTGCAAGGCCATCCCCAAGGGCAAGGTGTCGACATATGGGCAGATGGCCAAGGCACTCTCCTCCTCAGCACGTGCAGTAGGCCAGGTGGGTTGCTTGTAGATGGTGGACAGGCAGAGAACCAAGTAGAGTTGCAAGTGTGTGCCGCCGCTTTTAGAGCTGATGCGCTGGCGGCGCAACCAACAGTGGCTCGGCTGCTGTCTGCAGTTGGGCCTGGATGCATGGGGCAGTGGTGTGGTGATCAGGCACGTGCCGATGCCATCGGCTTGCAGGACACACACAGGTGCATGTGCCACAGGAGTGGGCTGAAGCCTAACATGCAAATGCAGCAGTGCAGCTCTTGTGGCGGCTACGCAGTGTTCGATGTGGATGCCTGTCCTGCAGCTTTCGGACAGCACATTGCATTCTGCAGCGCTTCAGCTTGTTTGCCACAGCAATGCAGTGCCAGTTGCAGTCTGTCTCTCCTGCACTCAAGCAGGTGTCCGTGTGTCTGGCTGCTGCCGTGCTCTGTACGTGTCCGCGCAGGCCATGCGCCGCAACCCGTTTGCGCCTGCAGTGCCCTGCCACAGGGTGGTGGCCTCTGACCTGGACCTTGGGGGCTTCAACGGCAGCTGGGTGAGCACGGCTATATGTGCAGTTCAGGTGGCAGCAGCCTGGCAGCAGCAGCAGCAGCTGCGTGTGAGGCTGGTTATATTGATCCTGGCTGGCTTCACAGCAGCTGGGTGAGCACGGCTGTATATATCAGATGGCAGCAGCATGGCAGCAGCAGCAGCAGCGTGTGAGGCTGCAGCTGGGTGAGCACAGGTAGATGCAGGTGGCAGCAGCTTGGCAGCAGCAGCAGCACGTGAGGCCGGTGGTGGTGATCCTGACTGGCCTAAAACGCAGCTGGTTAAGCACAGCTGAAGCACCAGGCCCTAACATGCGAGGTTCTGCCGTGAGGCGAGGGTGAAGACAGCAGCAGCAGCACGGCATGGACGGCAGAGAGGCCAGGGTGACCGTGGGTGAGAGGCCAGGGTGACCCTGTGACGACAGCTGATGGACAGCAGCAGCAGCATTGCTACCAATGCCATCCTCACCACAAGTTGTGCCTGCAGGACAACTGGTGCGACATGTCAAGATGTACGGTGCTGCTACATAGCTTCAATTTCGCGGCTTATGCGTGTGGCCTGCTGCCTGCAGGGCATCAGCTGCAGCGACGTGCAGCGCAAGAAGTGCATGCTGGAGCGGGAGGGAGTGAAGTTCCTGGGAGACAAGGTGAGATGAAGGCATCATGAATGCTGCTGCTGCCATTGCTGCTGCTGGTTTCTGCCAGGGTGACGCAGGCCTGGAGCATGCATGTATCACTGATGACTGCGCTTGCTTTTGAGTTCGTGCATGCCAACATGGCGCGCTCGGCATTTGTGGGTATGGCGGTTGACTAGATTGAGACGTGTGCGTGGCAAGCTTGCAGCATTGCACCCACAATCCCCGCATGTAAGGAGCAGGCATGTTTAACGGCGCGCCGCCCCTGTACCCTGACCAGCGTATCTCTTACCTGCACCATTCGCTAAGCGCACGCTGCTACTACTGTCCCGTTGTGTCTGCTGTGGTGCAGATTCTGGGCTCCTCATTTCTGGTCACCGCAGAGGAGCTGCAACAGCTAGTGCAGCAGCAGCAACAGCAGCAAGCTTGCCAGTAGCTTTGTGCAGCAAACTCGAGCAGCTCTCCTGCCGCCAGAGCAAATGGACAAACAGCAGCAGCAGCAGCAGCAGGTGCTTGATCAGAAGTTCTCAGTGCTGATTGGACTTGCCAAGTGATCTTTTGTGATGGGAGGCTGGTACTGCTGGCAGGATGCATAGCTGCATTCTGCATTCAAAAACTTGGCTGATGGTTCCAACGTCAGCAGTCGGCGTGACATTAGCTGCACAGCTACACTCTTGTCTTGATTGCATGTACTCAGTGGCTTTGAGGTTGCCCTGGCATGCTGCAGTGCGCAGTGTGGGTGTTGTATTGCTGCTGATGATGCCGAGGTTGCGGCAGTTGACCTTTGAGTGCCAAAGAGCATCACAAACCGTAACATGACTTGTAATGAGATGCTGTGTCTGCAGTTTTGCTGTCCCCTTTCAGCTTGACAAGCAAACTTACTAGTAACGGCCTAGCAAATGTTATGCCGACAACTACCACCGCGTTGCTGGTATTGGAGGATGGTCAGCACTGTCGGACAGACCCCGTTCACGTTACACTATAAAGTGGTGGCACCAGAGAAGCCAAGAACGAGAATGCGAGCGATTCTTTCACACTGGTTCAAAACGCTGGCAATCTGCAGAGGCTGCAAGCCGACGGCTAGGGGCACTAATGTATAGTGAAAGGTTGCTAGACATATGTGCCACACAGTCAAGCGGCCCCCAATGCTGTAACTTGCAGCATTGGGGGCCGCTTGACTCAGCTGAGACGGCAGCTAGCTCCGTGAGACACTGGTCTTGGTGCCCTCACTACGTGTTGTGAAAATATAGCAGCACTCTAGCAGAAAAACATGATGTGCGTGCTTGGTCATCACTGATGACTTGGCAAGCGAACTATGACTCAGCCCTCACAGATGCATTTGCATGGTAAGTACTCCCGGACCGGATGTACCGTACATCCATGATGGTGGGCTGCTGCTGTGACAATGCTGTGGCATTTAATCAGTGGCATGACGTTACAGTCCGGACTGCCACGGCCTGTAGCAGACACGGCTTGGAGTCCAGGATCCGCTTAAAACCGTTCACTATACAATGACTTTCCTTACATATGGAACATCCATGTTTGCAAGCAGAACCTGCAGACTGAACATCACTGATCCCAAGAAGTTTGGCGGCTAGCCGCCTTGAAGCAGAAGCAGCAAACTTAAAGTTTGCTGCTGCCGTGATCAATCTTTGCGAAGGTACGGTTGGGTGCAGCAAGTTGAATAATAATAATCATTCTGATAAGCCCTACCTTTCGGCATCGGCACCGCGCCTCACCCTCTGGGGAGGCGGAAATTGAACGACTATTATTCTCTCTACTGGTGTAAGGTAGACAACCCAGACCCTTACACCCCTACTAGGCAGCATGTGGGAATCACCCCAGATGGTGGACTGCATACCTAGTAGGGCTGGTATGTATATAGCCAGCAATCGACGGAGTCCTGCGGAGAGTCGCGAGGACAATGGCAGTATCCTTCCTTCGGGGGAATTGATGAGGTTACATTGGTCTGCTCAGGCGCCTACGGCGCAAACGAAGACCTGGTAAACAGGATTTCAGAGGCTCAAAAACAGTATGCTGCTGCCTGTACAAGCAACGCCCAACCTCTAAAGGCAGCCGGTTCTGGCAGTAGCATTCAACTAGTGTTGATAACTGCAGAGCCATATACAGATAGAAAGCATGTATGGTCATGACACACAGGATATCGGCTGCAGCTGCAGCATGTTATCTGATATTGAAGGTCAGTCAACGCCGTACGACACGCATGCCATTTCCTGAAATCAAAACAACATGCCATGACATGAATGGTTGTAGCGTTAGTAACAAGGTACGTGCTGTGTTTGGTATTTTAATGGTAACTGCAAAATCAGTCAAAGCCTCCCAAAATGAGGCTTTTGCAGCACGTATTGCTACTGTTTCAATCATGTCTGGCACATTGAGGTGGGAGGATATAGCCCAAGCTGTCCTACGGCCATGTTCAAAAGCATGCACTGCGGCTAGGCAGACCATGTCCCACACTAGGCGGTGCAACCGTCTGTGTGGTGGACGTGCAAGCCATATAGCAGAACATGGGATACGGGAACCAGCAGGTAACAAACCAAAGATCAAAAGCTGGCTTTCGATCTCACGCCTCACAGCTACAGCCACAGGACATGACCAAAAATGATGCTCAACACCAGGACTGAGCGCACCACAGACAACACAAGGGGTGTGTAGTCCCATACGTTGAGCAGTAGGAAATGCATTTAAAGTCAGTCCTTCCTTCGGCTTTCGCCGACCGTACCCCTGAATCCAGGGAAATACTGCCTTGGCTCAGAATCGAACCTGCGACCTCTCGCAGCAAGTTGAATGACACTGAATGCTGAAACTTCTACAATGCTCATCTCTTTCCGTCACGTGTGGACAATGCGTCCACACCATACCATCTAAGATGGTGACTGGACCCACTCCTAACTAACCTGCTGGGGTATGGTGGCTTGTAACAAATTCTTCTTAAAACTAACCTGCTATTGCCTTCCTGCTTTTACATGCTGTGCTGTCAGTAGTTGTCCGGTTTCCACTTTCTGGCAAGGCCATGTTGCATGTCGTGTGTCACTGTGCTTGATTTTTCAGCTCTGTGTGTCGCATTGCGTGCTGCTATGCTTGCCAGCCATGAGGGTTGCAGAAGCAGTAGCAACTTAGTTTGCATGCCGCATGCAGTGTCTCCTGTCGGTCCCGCGTGCTCCTGCTTGCTGCAGTCTGGTGTGTACAGCGGTGCCTTGGTGCAATCATGCCAAACACCTATGGTAAGCAGCACCATTGTGCATCCCGCTTGCTGCTTGGACCATGCCTGCCTTCCCCTGTGCGTTTTGTGCCCTGTGCTTTGAGCACCCTGCTGCTTTTCGTGCTGCACTTCGCACATGCTGCACTGCATGTACTTGTTGGTTTATGGGGAGATAGGGGCTGCAAGATGCCTCTGGAGTTTTACTTTGGTTGCATCTTGTGGCTTGCTATCGGGTTCTCATGATATGTGAGCTGAAAGAGGGGCAAGTGACTCGCTCTAGGGCGATAGCTTGCCCACCCCTGTAACAGACCTCTCTCACCTCTCTCTCATTGCGCCATACCAGGCCAATGCAGTTGGCTACTGGTGGGTGCTGGACACATCGCAGCAGTGCTTTGCTGGTTGGCATGCTCAGTGGGCATACGTCCTGGGCCTGCCACTGGTATTCCTGGTTTGTATGCTGCTGCCAGTTTCGATCGCAGTTCTCACTATGCGTGGCCGTCGCCACAATCAGCTTGGCCACCCCTGGACAATCACGCACTGGGGTTTCCTGTACCGCTCATACCACACGCGCTACTGCTACTGGGAGGCTGTGGTGCTGCTGCAGACCATGGTGTTGGTTGCAATCAACACGTTTGGTGTGACGCTGTCACCGCTGTATCAATCCATCTGCATGACAGCTGCTTTGGCTCTGATGGTGCTGCTGCTTGTTGCAGCACACCCACACGCATTACCAGTCGCAAGAGTTGTGGCGCTGCAGAGTTTGTGCTCGTTGTTCTTCACAAACGTCGTGGGCATGTCTTTCCTGACATCAGACAGCGGTCCTGTTCCTGGTCAGGTGTACAAGGAAGTTATGGGGGCCCTCCTGCTGCTGCTGCACGCTGTGTTTGTGATATCTGTGGTGCGGCGTCTGCTGCAAGGTGTGGATTGGGCTGCTGTAAGGGATGCATGCCTTGCACTGCTGCGGCGCCTCAGGCTCGACAAGGTGTGCTGCTGCGCGTGCGCAGAACCGCCAGCACTGAAAGTCAAGGAAGGTGCAACCCCTGACGTGTGAGCCCTGCAAGTCATCTGTAGTTCTACCCCTCGCAAATTGGCAGCTGCAACTTCCATATGAGTTGTTGCGTATCACTCGTGCTGATTAATTTGGTGTTTATGCAGTGTTTTATCAGTGCCAGGATCCTTCATTGCAGTGCTGCTGCGTTATGTGCTGCAGAGATGTTCGTTGTGGTTTATTGTGGCGTAAGCTCAAGGGCACTAAATCCCCAAGCTGCCTATGCATCTACTACTGGTAAAATGATTTGATGCCAGCACTCAGCTGCTGTCGCTGGTGCCTTCAGGTTGCATGAAGTGATGACTGTTATACACCTGCAGTTGCTTTCGCGCTGGCTGCATTGCATACTTGCGGCTCTTCATGTCCGGTTTTTGATTATGCTGGCGCTGCGGGTTCAAAACTGCCACCATGTGGCACAATGGTCCCAGGCCAACTTTGTGGTTGCTTTGGCCCTTTGACAGTCTTGCCTCCAAGCTGCGGTGTGAATAAAGCACGTGGCATATGGCCACTATTCTGTGTGATAATCACTCACCTCATAAGACGGCCACCGACACGCATCAGTGGCGTTGCTAAGCTGCGATTGTTTTACTTGCTGGGTTCACAAGCACAAAATGCTGTGTGTTTGCACAGCCAACTGCTAAGCTCTGCTGCTGCAGCAAAACAACCCTGCCAGCTGTTGTTGGGAAAGTTAGCAGCGCACGCTCCTGGAGTCCTTTGTTGTTACTAACAATACAAACAGTAGGACTAGCATATCATGCATGACATGACTGGACCGGATGCACAAATGTGCGTGCCAACAGCCGCGTCGTGGGTTGCTTTTGGACATCTGGCTAGGGGCGTAGCAAATGCATGTTGGCGAGAATGCGGACATAACTGTGTTGCAGACAGCAGCTGGTGCAGCTGACAGCAGCTGATGTGCATGCACATTTGATAGGCCGCTCAACCGTCGAAGCAGCCACACAGCTGCACAGTGAGCACACGTGGGGCTGTTGTTGTGCACAATTATAAGTTTGATGTTTAGCAGACGTAACGTCACAAAATTTAGTTTTCCCTGCTGCTGCGTTGCTCTGCAACATGCTGGTACAGAAACATCAACCACTCACTGTCTCAGGAGCCATCAGATGGTGCCAGCAGAAGGAGTTTTGCAAGTCCCGTCCAGCATCTAGTGGAGCCTGCTTGCGGCAGTGCAGGGGTGTCAAAAATCAGTCCGTAGGGTCACAGCTGTCGCTGAAGGTCAGCAACTGCACCTGCGAGGCAGCATCAGACGCAGAACAAGCATGCCGTTGTTCCAAGCTGCATAGCAACAAGATGTCCGAAATGATCCCAATGCAGCAAGGCAAGGCACCAAAACCAAAAGACGGCGCAGCCAGCAGGGCATGTGTGAGTGCCCCTGCATGCTCTGCTGTTGAAAGTCATGTGCTGCTTTTGCTTGTTGCCCATAGCATATGCTGCTGCTGCCAGCGTGTCGCTGCCCGTGCATGGCAGTGCCATGGCTGCATTGGCGTATGTGAGCAGCGCTCGTTGCTGACACAGTTGTTGCGACAACCAAGCAGCAAGGCCCGCCAGTACCTGTTAAGCAATTCGTCAGCTGGCTCAATTCAAGCGCAGCTGACGGTCTCGCTTTTCTCAGGCTGCTGTGCATCTGCATCATACCATATTCGAGCGCACTTACCGCAGCAGTGACTGCTGCAGCAGTGGCAGACCTACCCGCAGATGGTGTGCAGTTTGTGTGCGGCTCCTGCAGACCTAACATTGCACTTCTTCCAGTTACTCGTGCAGCAGTGTGCAAAGCGTGCAAGTTGCACGCTAGGCTGCAGCCAGTGCTTGTAGGAGTGCTCAATCCCCTGTACACTGCGCAGTGTATGCCCAGGGTGCAACTCCGTGTATCTGGGTGAAGTGCCTTGCCTTCCTGGTCATGACACCATATTCTGAATTTATATAGTTTTGTTTGGCAATGTAATTGAGCTGCCAACGGGCAATCACCGATGCCGGGCCTTTGAATTTGGTGACACGGGTTCAGGTTATGTCGTGACAGGTCGGACATCCCACGAACGAGCCCAACAGGCTCTGATGACTCGCCATGGGTGCTTTGCGACCGCTTTGCGAAGCCAAACCATCAACTGCAGCCCTCCTTTCGTCCGTACTAGCATCCTACCATCATCAGTGCGCAAGCTACTGTAAGCAACTCGTGCTCCAATCACAATGGCAGTAACTATGCGTCAGTCTGCTCGTGTGAGCACAGTCCGCGCATCGCAGCGCTCCAGCAGGGTGGTAGTTCGGGCTGCATCAGTGGCAGTCTCTGCACCCGTCGTGGTGAAGCAGCAAGGCGCTTATACATGCCAAGGAACTGTTCGCAAAGTTAACGAGGACCGCTACGACGTGAAGGTGAGCGGCGGGCGCAGGCAGAGCTATGTGCTCCTGTCATATGTGTGCATCGCGCATGCTTTGCTGCGATCTTGGCGATTTGTTGTATCTTTGACATGCATTAAACAAGTCTGTAAGCCTAGCAGCGTAGCGATGGCTTGTTGTAGCAGTTGCGCATCAGCAGTAGTGCCTTGTGCACCAAGCCTGAGCTGCACCACTTTGTGTTACGCAGGTGGTTTCTCCCTCAGCCAGCGACAAGGGCGACCCATTTGCATTCGCTGGAGTGTATGACGGCCACGGTGAGCACATGCAACAGCAGCATGTGCTGCGTATGCACTTCCAGGCTAGCCTGATGTAGAGCAGCGTGCACGTCTAGATTAAAACCGGCATGCAGGCAGGCTTTCAGCATCTGGAAGCTACAGCAGCTACACATTCGAGTGCTGTGTACATGCAGGAACTTGTGCCCTAAGCTTGGTTGTGGGTTCTGGGAAGCTTTGCGTTTGATGTCAACCTGCCAGCTGTGCACATCAACAGCATGTCAGGCGTTATGCTGCCAGCAGCTGTGCAAAGCCTCATCATGCAGCTGTTGGCATGCGCTTGCAGCAAACCCTAGATATGTGTCTGGGAGGTGCTGCAACTGCTGACATCTGGTCATGGGCACGCTCAAGGCAGAGCATCATCGGCAGCCACCCAGCAACGCATTTCGTGTGCCGCGTCTCGCGTTGCAGATGGCTCTGCTGCTGCTGAGTGGCTGCTACAGAGCTGGCTTAGCATGGCACAATGCTTGCAGTCACTAGTACTAAGCTGTACTGTTGCGTCTGCTGCCTCTCGCCTTGCAGGTGGCTCTGCTGTTGCCGAGTGGCTGGCTCAGAACCTGTTCAGTGTGGTGGGGCAGTACTGGCAGGGCGGCAACGCGCCAGAGGCGTGCATTAACGACGCGTACACGCAGGCAGACAAGCAGCTGCTGGTGTCAAAGGGCTTCATGGGCCTGGGTGAGTGTGGACCAGTTGCGTTGATGCATTGTGCATGCTGCTGCTATGCATATGTGTGATCTTGGGCAGACAAGCAGCTGCTGGTGTCGAAGGGCTTCATGGGCCTGGGTGAGTGGGCCAGCTGCTGTGATGCATTGCGTGATGTTCTACAATCATGTGGTCAATCAGCCGACAAGCAGCTTCTGGTCTCCAACGCATTTGTCATAGACAGACCAGCAACCGACGTATTCCACAGGCTTCTTGGGACTTGGTGATTGAGTGGGTGGCTGTCAACACACGACAGCTTACACAGCTGTTCTGCTGCTATCTCTGTCATTGCAGGCGAGCGCGGCATTGGCGGCAGCAAGTGTGGCGCCACTGCTGTGAACACGCTGCTGTTCACAGCCCCTGACGGCACCACCAAGCTCCTCACGGCCAACGTGGGCGATGCGCGCATCCTGCTCATCCGCAACGGAGAGGCCGTGGAGCTCACAGAGGAGCACGTGCCTGACAAGTGAGTGCAAAATAACCTTTAACCCGTCTCTGTTAGTTGTCATTGTGTGATTGTGTGTGTGGTTGTGTGTGCTGTCCTGCTGAATTGGAGAGGCCATCAAGCTCACAGAGCAGCACGTGCCTGACAAGTGAGTGAGGGAAGCAAACTGGCTTAACATGCTTCGTTCATGATGAGTGTGTGCTGTTCAGCTGTAACGGAGAGGCCATTGAGCTCACAGAGGAGCACGTGCCTGACAAGTGAGTGGAGGCAGAAAAGTATTGAACGGATTTATTCAGTTGTCTTGGTGTGTGATTGTGGGTGTGCTGTTCAGCTGCAATGGGGAGGCGGTCGAGCTCACAGAGCAGCACGTGCCTGACAAGTGAGCGCAGAGTGTTTACATACTGTTGGTTGCCTTGGTGTGTTTACATACTGTTGGTTGCCTTGGTGTGTTGTTTATCGTGAGAATGCTGTTCAGCTGCAATGGAGAGGCGGTCGAGCTCACAGAGGAGCACGTGCCTGACAAGTGAGTGAGGGCAGCAAAGTGCTTGACTGTTTTCTTTGTTTATGATTGTGTGTGGGCTGTTCAGCTGCAACAGAGATGCCATTGAGCATAGACAAGCACGCGCCTGACAAGTGACTGGTGCCTTGCAGCCACAGCCTGCGGCTGTGTGAGGGTTTTGTGCTGCAGCCAAAAACGCCACCTGAATGTACTCACTCCTGCGCAAACATACCTGCCCAGTACTTGCTCCAGCAGCAGCATTCAGGCAGGCTGTCTGCATGCGTACACAGCACACCCAAGGAGCACACGAGCACCACCTGAATGCGCATGCACACCACCAATCCTAGTGCTCGGGTCCACCGGCGTTGTATCAATGCTGCGTGCGCGCACACTGTCTCCAGGCCTTCGCACACCTCTCACGCATGCTTGCGATGCAATGTTGCCGTTTGCCTCACTGCAGGGAGAGTGAGCGCGTGCGCATTGAGCGCCAGAACCCCAACCCCAAGATGCCCATGGTGCGCTACACAGGCGGCACCTGGCGCGTGGGAGGACTGCTGGCGCTGAGCAGGGCATTTGGCGACGCATACCTCAAGGTGCGCTGCAGCTGTCAATCACAGGGGCTCTCGTCTGTTGAATATTTGTTGCAGTGCGTGTTGGGGAGTGTGGCGCGTGGGAGGCCTGCTGGCACTCAGCAGGGCCTTTGGCGACGCATACCTCAAGGTGCGCCTTTTGTGGTACTTGGCGTATAGCCTGTTTCGAGGCAGCAGCATGGCTTGCACGTGGGGGATGGGGTGTTTAGGGGCATGCTGGCTATTTGGCGAAGCGTACTTCATGGTGCAAGCATGCATGTGGTCAGAAGCGTACTTCATGGTGCAAGCATGCATGTGGTCAGAAGCGTACTTCATGGTGGAAGCATGCATGTGGTCAGATATTATTATAGTTATTAGAAGCAGGACAGACCAGGCGGGGCAGTGGGTTTGCAGCACATGGTGGGCTCAGCAGGGCGTTTGGTGACGCCTACCACAAGGTGCGCTCGCGCTGCCTGCATCTGCATGTGATGTGTGTTGTTTATAGCAGCAAGTGCGAGCTTGGGGGGTGCTCGGGCGTTCCTTTCCGAGCCTGTCCTGACAACACTTCTCTTGCTGTCTCGTCTTCACTTTTTTGTCCAACAGGGCAGCCTGCAGTTTGAGGGCATCACAGCAGGAGGCGACGGCTACAGCAGCGGCTTTGGCCTCGTGGCCACCCCCTTCACCACCCTCACCACGCTCACCCCCCAGGACCGGTACCTGGTGCTGGCATCAGACGGCCTATTCGCTGAGGAGGCCAGGGGTGGAGGTGGCGGCCTGGATAACGACGGTGTTGCAGAGCTGTGCAAGGCTGCTGGTGCGAACGCAGACTGCAGCAAGATTGCGGAGACGCTGGCAAAGACAGCAGTGAAGGTGGGCAGCACAGATGATGTAACCGTGGTGGTGATGCGCCTGGGCGCTTGAAGAAGTAGCATTGCGATTTGGTGAGAAGTGATGCCAGATATGTGTCTCTGATGATGGATGCTTCTTCGAGTGTGGCCTGCTGAAAAGTTCTGCTGTGCCTGTTGTTGAGCATTCATAAGAGTGCAGAGCTTTGCAAGGCTGCTGGTGCAAACACAGACGACAGCAAGATTGCGGAGACGCTTGCAAAGACAGCAGTGAAGGTGGGCAGCACATATAACGTAACCGTGGTGGTGATGCGCCTGGGAGCGTGAGCAGTGACTGGCAGCTGATGTGTGAATGGTTGATTTGGTGAGTGATGACGCCCTGTTCACATCTTGTCAGTTGGTCAGGTGTCATTCTGTGGACAGCCTCTGTGTATGCACAGCTATGAGGGCGCGTTGAGTGAGTGTGCTGTATGAGCTGTGACAGTAACAGCTCGGCCGACAAACCGAATGGCTTGCTGAAGAGTGTGCCGAACCATGCTGCTGCAAGGAAACAGGTGCGTGCATCTTGCACCTGCACAGAGAGTTGTGCGACACGAGCTTCGTGCAGTGGCGTGAGTGTGACTGGCTGCAAGGCAGCTAGCTTTAAGCTGCAAATGCGGCAACTCTGAGAGGCGCATGCAGCAAAGGGAAAGAGTGAAGTGTCGTGCAGGCTGAGGCAGGCCCACTGCAGCAGTGCAGCAGGCAAGTTGCAGGGAAGCTAGGAGTACGAGTGTATGTTGCAGCTGCGTACACAGAAGTGCTGTACGTGACAGGTCATGTCCTGTGGCTGAGAGGCTGTGTGGCGGTGCTGCTTGTTGGCACAGTTCATGCCATACAGTGCGCGGCAGGTATGTTGGACCCCTGGCAATATGTTGCACAGCATAAGGAGTTGAAGCATTGGGTAGTTTGTGAGGCTGACTGCTGTACTGGAGTACAGCGTGCAGTGTTAATACGAGCTCAAGCACGTTGCCTATGCCCGCATTATGCCTCAAATAATGTTGATGTTGATGATGCATGGATGTTTGTGCGATGAGGGCAGCTCCACAGCAACGTGCCGCAATCGAGTGGAGTATGACGCTGCTGCAGGTGTGCACAGCAATTGAGCAGTCATGAGGGCCACTTCCGGTGACAATCCGTAAAGAGCAGCTGCAGCAGCAGGCAGGTTGTGAGGCCTTTCTTGAGTGGTGCATACAGAGGTTATGCACTGATGGTTTGTATGCCATAAGCAGGGCCATACCTCATGGCCTGTGTTGTGCACGTGTGCTTTGCAGAGTGATGGTGTTGTGGGGCTGCCTTTTGCAGCAACCCCAGTGTGTATAGATTGTACGCAAGCATGCGTGAGCCCTGGGTTGTGCAGGGCTGGCAGTTTTGACTCCAAACAAGCTGAACTGGAGAACTCTGTTGTTGCACGAGCCTATCAACAGCGCATGACAACGCACGGCACAGCACATGCTGCCTTACGTCTGCATGCTGAACTTGTATGTTATACTTTTTTTGTGTTTGTTAGATGCTTGCATGATGCTCACAGTTCTGCATGTCCTGTTTTGTGTTGAGTGACAGCAATACGCAGCGCTGCTGCTCGGAGCCTGGTTCTGGGCGTTATATGATATGTCGGCCCGACACAGTGTGTCTACCAATCAGATGAGGCTTTGCACATTTTGTTGCAACCATGCTGCCGGGCTGCTGGCAGCAGGCTGCAGGGCCATGCTTGCCAGGGTACCTTGTAGATTCGAGTGGCTCTCTTTCAGTAAGGCTGGTTTGTGGGGGCCAGTCTGGCCGGCGTCCCTGTACTGTGTTGGCTGCTGTGCAAACTTGCTGCTGTCAATGCTAGTAATGAAGTAATCATCACGCAAAGTTCGCTGTCTCCGAGGCAAGGCTTGCACGGCAGCATGTATGCATGGCAGCACCGCTCAACAACAAATCATGCATGGATTCTGGCAGCGGCATTATGCCGCCAGGGCCTGGCAGGGTGGAGCGCATCTCCAGGCTGGGGACCTGCAGCGTCTTGCGCAGATGGAGCTTATAACACGACAGCAGCCTGGCAGTGCCATTCACTATGGATTGCATCTCTGTTGCAGCGTAGTTGGAATGCAGAACTCGGCACATGTACTCAAGCGTTCTCAGCAATGCTGGCACTGCCTGCTAGTAGCTGATGTCAAGCAAGCAGGCTGCTGGACTGGACCAGAAAGTGTGTACGGTAGCAATGCATGCAAATTCGATCGTTTGGATGTCATTGGCGACACATGCCAGTGTTCACGTGTTTGCGCGACACATGCGGCATGTCACATGATGTGCTGCTCCCGGGGGGGCGCGGGGCCGATGGCGTTTATGCTATGGCTTGATCTGGTATTTTGATGATGATGATGACATGATGTGCTGCGCATGCGCATGCGCCGCATGATGCATCAAGCGCATGCACATGCAGTGCGGTCATCGTGCGATTGGTGCGGCCCATTTTGCCAGGTGCGCCAATTTTTGTTGCTTATAACATTTTTGTGTTGGTGATAGTGATGGGAGCAGCGCAGATGGCGCAGTTCCTCTGCGGGCGCAGAAGCTCAGATCCGGAGGGGTTCCGCAGCAGGGACAGGTACCAACCTGGGATCCTGAAAATTAGTCAGGACCCCACAGCCTGCAAACCAAGAGCTGAACTGGCAAGGCATCCTGCTGCATGTGCTAGGTACAGCAGGACACAGCTAACAGTCCTGCTGCCTTGGTGTGCTTGCATGCCAGCTAGCCTGCAGGGCTCTCACCTGGTTCCAGCAGCGGCTCCCAAATGCTAGTAAAGTTCAGCTCCGGTTTTCAGCCAGATCATACAAGATGACGGTTGCTAAGACAGTGTGTGTACTGGCAGCTGATCGGTAGCGTGGGCCAGAATTGGGATGTAAAACAAACAGCACGGCGCGCACAGCAGAACAGTGGAGCGTAGCACTACCAGCAGAGGCCCCGGCACAGCAGCACTGCAGGGCCTGATCAGCAAGCAAATGATGCCTAGGGGTAAATCGATTTACTTGGGCGGGGCTATGCAAGCAGCAGCACCCCACAGCAGCAGATTTTGGCCCAACTACCACAGTGCTAGTTGTGGAGAGTCAAGGCGCAGCGCCCATCTGCAAACCCTTTAGTCACACCACACAGCACCACATATAGTGCCGCAAATTTGTTTAGATTCGCCTATGCAAGCTGCATATTTATATGTAGGCCACAGCCATCCCCTGTTTGTACCTGTGCCTGCTGCTGACGGCCGGCCCTGTTTGTTGACCGGAGGACAAGATAATCAATAGGCACGTCATCTAAGTCAGAGTGATACACATAGCCGCAAGTGGCCTATACATAGGCGGCAACACGCAATCACTAAACTGGACACCGAGCGCTCAGCAGACATCAGATGCACTGCAGCTCATAACCTCATGAGCAGATGCAGTGCAGCTGATCAGCTGCATCAAGGGCATGCGGCAGCTTACAGAGACATCTACACAGAAATGCTTGAAGGTCATGTCAAGGCAACAAACGATGGCGTCTGCAAGCTCTGATCAAGCTGAACCCATGCTGAGCCCCAAACCAAGCCCATGCATCCGCGTACAGCTAATCAGTAGTTGGTGCATTGCAATGCAGCCTGCATCCTGGGACCCTCATGTGAGTACTTGCTTTGAAAAGACAACATTGATCCTTGCTTCTTGCAACCAAATGACGCGGAGATCTGCCCCTGCTCCTGTGCATGCTGTCACACACTGGCAGACCAAGACAACCCACTGAAGAGATCCCTGCGCCAAGCTGGCATCACTTCTGGCAGCACCGAGAGTCCCAATGGTGGTGGTGAGCAGACAGCATTCGTTTAACTTTGTTTATGTGCATTCTGTGTTGCCACGTCGTGAGTACACCAGTGCTGCATGATGGGCCGCCCATAGGCGCTGCATTATGTCAGACTGTGTATTGGCTAGTCTGTGTAGGGTCTAAATTTAAAATGCATTCTAGTAGGTTGATACTCCCGTTGAAGGCGTGCAGCACAGCCAGCGAGCCCGTTTCAAGCTGGGAACCCTTAGGGACGTGAAAAGACATCATGTCATGGTTCAGAATTTGACAAAACTGGTCGTATATTTTGCGTTTTCACAGTCACAAAAACTACTGTTTGTCTTTTCATCGCGTATTACTACGGGGAGTTGTTGCAACAATGGCGCAACTGGCATGCATTACCAGTGACGTGCCACGTGGCAAGTTGCCACTGGTATGCATATGCAGTGCATATTATGCTTATTAAGCTGACAACATTGGTGCACATCATGTGAAAGGCTTTCAAGTATGCACACACACCGATGTGTAATTTCACACTCCTCAGGCACCTTGGGCAGCTGCTAAATGCTTTTGCCAAAAGCCACAATGGCTGCACAGCTGCCCCAAACAACCGTTGTTCGGAACACAGTGCAACCCCATTGCCACTGTTGCAATGAAGACTTTGGATGGCGATTCCCAGTGAAATTTATGCTGTTTTACCCATCGTCAACGGTTGCAGCTGTTGCAGCACACAGTTGTGTTCAGCTTGTTATGCATAGCCCTATGCAGGCGACCGCCTGGTATTGCATCCAGTATAGACAGATCTTCCCGGCTGTTCGGCAAGCTGCAGTAGTCACCACTGCAATGGTGTAGTTTGCGGTACAGCTGCATTTTGCCCTGACAAATGCATGTTGGTTATACACCCTGAACGCCGCATGCTGCCACTAACGTTCGTTGAAAACCCGCCCCCTATTTTTGAATTACTTTTTTCCTGCGGGCTTATTCGGCCTCACCCATTGCCTCCTAACTAAGATTTTTTCAAAACGGGGAGTCGCTGCTGTATCATTCACTCCCTTGTTGCAATGCTGCTGCGCGTTGCAGGTGGCACAGTCAACAGTGCTGCAGCTGCCCCGCAGGAATGCACGGGCACCTGCAACTGCCCAACCCGCCAGTCCTGCGAGGAAGGCAACAGGGCTGCGAGTGGAGCGGAGGAGCCTGCCGCAAGAAGCTTCTTACTCCTGCTCCTCCGTTGAGTTACTGTCCAATCACGGGATGTGGTTCCTGCTGCGAGAATTATGCCAGTGGCGACTTCAACACGTGCTTCAACGTCTGCTGCTCTGGGGCATGCTACAGTAGTACTAAGAATGTCTGTGGAAATGGTTGTAATTGAATGGTGGATGAAGACAATGAAGAAAATGGTGCCTCCAAATGAATCAGTCTATATGCTGCAGTGGTGTTCAAAATAAACGACACAACCAGCTTGGTGACCTGGATTGTGTTGCAGATGATGAGACTCTCATCACTAGAGTCTCAATATGAGACAGTGCAAAGACAATGCGTTGAGATGCCTGCTCTTGTAGTACCAGCTCCAACAGGCTGCTTTCAGACTCTGAACAACAGTGTTGTGCAGCTGTCAGTAAAGCGGCACAAATGCTGGTGTGCTTTGTGGTAGCTTGCCATGCTACCGGCGACTCTGTTGAATTTTGTGCCGTTTGGTGGCACCGTCGGCTTGATGAAGTGTGTTTCAAGATGATGTCTGGGTGGCTTTGGCAATGTGTCATCAGCTATGCTTCATCAGGTCTTTGGATGCTTTTATGACATGTGTCTGCGTAGTGTACACTACGCATGTGGTTGGTTGCCTGCACAGCGGCGGTGGCTTTCTCAGAGTAGTGCTCATCAAGCTGGAGCGCCCTGCCAGCATGTCTGGTGTATGATAGCTGTACGGCGCAGCACATCAACCACTGGTGTGGGATGCTGCTGTTAACCGGCCCGGCAGACGGTCTGCCAGACAAGGGGGTGGACACTCCCCCCAGCTACATGACCTCCCCCCCCCCCGGGCGGACAGGTTCCCGTGTGTAGCTGAAAAATCTGCTTGCACCAGCGTGTTCAGCACGTTGTAACTATACGTTACACCAAGTGAATTTTCAGGATTTTTCGGCTACAAGATACATGCTGTTGCCAGTTCCTCCACTGCGGCTGGCTACAGGATACGCTGCCAGATACAAAAATTGCCAGAAATCCCATGATTTTTCTGTAGCTGGGTGGTAATCCAGTGTTCTTGATGGTGCTTACCAGGTTTGTCGAGCTGGATGTGACAGCTACGTTCGTTTTCATGTCTGCCCTGGGGGTCCTTACGTTCCTTGCATGCTGCCCCAACTACAGCTGTAGCAGGACATAGGCAGTAGCAGCAGTAGCAGCCAGGATGTCCCAGGATTTCCCAGGATATTTCAGCTACAAACTACATGCATCGTTGCAGATTTCAGTGGAGGCTGAATACAAGCTACGGGGCCAAAGTGACCAAACTCGAAACTTTCGTGTTTTCGCTGTAGCTGGGTGGCACCCCGGGTTTTTCGATCACGTTCTTCACGTTTGTCGAGTCCAAATATTCAGCTACAGTCGTTTACATCTCCGCCCCGGGGGAGGTCATGTAGCTGGGGGGAGTGTCCACCCCTTTGCCAGACTGTCTGGTGACTTAGGGCCCGTTTCTGCAGCAGGGTAGAAGCCAGTTTTGCTTTCTACCCTGTAGGCACGTTTCTACCAGGCAGGGTAGAACATCTTACTTTTGCATTTTCTACCGCGTTCTACCACGCCATGGAAATGCGCATCGCGGTAGCAAGCATCATCACGTGCTACCATGCACCAAATTTTCCAGCGCACCCCCATAGGTGGCCGGAAAGTTTGGGGCGGGTAGAACATTCCGGAATCGTTGGAAGACAGTTCGCAGACAGTTCGGGACGATCTGACCCAGTTCGGACAAGTGGTGACCAGTTCGAACCAGACCAAACCCATATCTTGCTACCCTATCACTGCTACCCAGCAGAAATGTGCCAGGGTAGAACACCAGGGTAGAGACACTGCTGCTCTTCTACCACGATTTGCCATTTGCTACCCTGCAAAACATCTACCGTGGTAGGCAGAAACGGGCCCTAAGGCAGAAGATGCTCAGGCAGTGAACGAGAACGTCATCTGGCTGGGTTCAGGGTGCAAGACGCGCAGTGACTGCTGGGCACTGCGATAGGCACAGGGCCTCAGGTTGGCGATACACTTATGAGCTTTACGCCAGAACCGTTAGCTGCTGAATGCGCCATATATGACACACCACTGCTTGCATCAGTTGGTGCCTGTGCCTGTGGTGACGTTGAGCAGTACTGTCTGCAACTAGCTCATCTCAGCTGGTATTCTCAGCTGGTCAAACCACGGAACAAACTCAACTGCTACGTACAACACGTTTCGCGTCGTGAACGGGTGTTGAGACTGCTTCGGGCCCAGCACAGCAGCACAGCTAGGGCTAGCAAAGCAGCATGAGCAGCGAAGATGTAGAGGAAGTCCGGCAGCAGCTCGCGCAGTTCAAAGACGGACGGAAACCTCCGCTTGATACTCTGCGGCAGTTCCTAAAAGCAGTGCGTGAAACGAGGCGACAGCAGCAGTAGGGTTGGCCTGGTACCAGGTGCTGATCTGCGTGCCACGCGTGTTGCAGAGTCGAGAGGCCAGAATAAGGAACCCAGAAGACGTAGCCAACTATGGATCGGTCGTGCTGCAGCACTACAAGAAGCAGCTGGCAGAGGAAGAGTGTGAGTATGCTACTGCTCTTGCTGCTGCTGTTCAGCCATTTGAAAACATGCGCCAAAAAAGCACAGAAACCACAAGAGCAGCACAGCAGCACATAGGCGCAGGGAATGACCACAACTGCATATGCCGTTCTCTCGCTTCCATGCAGTACACGTGCTGAATGGTTGTGTGCTCCAGCAGCAGCTGCTTATGATGACACCCTGCAGTACTCATCAACTAAGGCAGCCTGCTGCGCACCGCAACCTTGCAACATTCATGTGCTGCTGCCGCTGTTTGTCTCAACCCCTCTGCAGTGTGGCTGCTGCATAAGCAGGTTGGCATTGCGCTGATGGAGTGTGGCGCGCTGCAGCAGGCCTCATATCCTGACTGACATCCAAATGCTGTGCTGCTGCTGCTGCTGTCGTGTGTCGCAGTGTGGCTGCTGCATGAGCAGGTTGGCATCGCGCTGATGGAGTGTGGTGCACTGCAGCAGGCCTTTTGTCCCCTCTGACATTCAAATGCTGTGCTGCTGCTGCTGCTGCCGTGTGCCGCAGTGTGGCTGCTGCATGAGCAGGTTGGCATCGCGCTCATGGACTGCAGCAGGCCTTTTGTCCCCTCTGACATTCAAATGCTGTGCTGCTGCTGCTGCTGCCGTGTGTCGCAGTGTGGCTGCTGCATGAGCAGGTTGGCATCGCGCTCATGGACTGCAGCAGGCCTTTTGTCCCCTCTGACATCCAAATGCTGTGCTGCTGCTGCTGCTGCCGTGTGTCGCAGTGTGGCTGCTGCATGAGCAGGTTGGCATCGCGCTGATGGAGTGTGGTGCGCTGCAGCAGGCACTGCCGCTGGTCAAGGCAGTGCTCATCAAGTTCAAGGGAAGCATACGCGCGCGGCGACTGCAGGTGACAGCAGCCCCATGCACACAGGACGCAGCAGCAGCAGCAGTAGCAGCAGCAGCAGCTGCAACGGCGGTAAAAGCGGCGAATGCAGTCACGCAGCCACTGCGACACATCATGTCAGAGGGCAGCAGCTAGAGTAGGCTGCGGTATTGCACTGGTCTGCCACTGTGGGCTACATGACCAGCGACAGCAGGATTCGGGATAGCATTGTCACGAGGTGCCAGGCTGCAGCCAGCAGTGACAGGGACGGTCAGGAAGGGGAACATGGCAAAGTTTGCTGCAGCAGCCAGGCAATAGTTTGGTCCATGTTGGCCATGGTGTGCTGTATCTGTACTGACAGGCTATCATCGCTGCTCGCTGCTGTTGCTGCTTGCTGCTGCTGCTGCTGCTGTCAGGGCATGTACTACCAGGCTGTGGGCAAGCCTGCTCAGGCGCAGCAGCTGTACGAGGAGATACTGGCAGACCAGGAGCACGACGCAACCATACCCAAGCAGCTGGTGAGGAAGTGTAGCTCATGTGATTGCTCTGCATGTATGAGATGTTGGAGGTACTCCAGAACGAGGAGCGCGACGCCACCATACCCAAGCAGCTGGTGAGAGTGCTGCTGTGTAGTAGGGCAGATGCAGCACTGGCACAGAAGCACGGCCGTGGCGTTCCCTGTCATGACGGGTGGTGACTTGTAGTTTGTGCCAGGTGTCTGAGGTCATCAGCATGCTGGCGACTGGTATTTGCGTATGTCGTCAGCAGCATAAGCATGCTAAGTGTGCTGGAGTACCGTTCACACGTATCTGTACTCCACTGCACGTGAACAGCTGCTGCTGCTGCGTCTGCTACTGCCGCTGCTGCAGGTGGTGTTGCATCGTGAGGCGGGGCAGCTGACTGACGCAATGATTGTATGGACACTGGTGTTGGCATTTTTCTTGCGAGACAGCTTATCACATCTGCATTCTCTGCTGCTGCTGCCGATGCTGATGCTGCTGCTGCTGCAGGTGGTGTTGCATCGTGAGGCGGGGCAGTTGGGTGAGGCAATCAGCGTGCTGGTGTTGTTCACATGCATTTGTCACTTTACTGCACATGAACGCCTGCTGCTGCTGCTGCTGCTGCAGGTGGTGTTGCATCGTGAGGCTGGGCAGCTGGGTGAGGCGATCAGCGTGCTGGTGACGTACCTGCAGCACTACAGCAACGACAGGGAGGCGTGGGAGGAGCTGGTCGACATGTACCTGGAGGTGAGTGACAATGTAACATGTTATAACGTGCTACAGTCTGTTAGAGCATCTTCAACTGTCCATTTTTGTGGAATTCTGCAGCACTACAGCAACGACAGGGGGTGCGGGAGGAGCTGGCCGACATGTACCTGGAGGTGAGTGACAATGTAACATGTTATAACATGTTGCAATCTGCTGAGGCATCTTCAACTGTCGTTTGGTGACGTGCCCGCAGCACTATAGCAACGACAGCGAGGCGTGGGAGGAGCTGGCCGACATGTACCTGGAGGTGAGTGACAGCGTGTCATACTGGATGCAGCTGTGGTTGTGGTGGTTCTGTATGATCAGCAGTATATATATATATAGTGACTTGCTGGTGATTACTCACGTGTGCACTGCGCTGCTGCCTTCTAATGGCGCTGCTGCCGCTCGTATATGTGTACAACTTGCCCTGGTGATGCTGCTGCTGCTTCCTGTTCTGTGTGCTCCCTTTGCAGGCCGGCATGTACCGGCAGGCTGTGTTTGCGCTTGAGGAGGTGCTGTCCATGATTACGTTGGCACTGCTGCTGCTCGTTTACGTGTGAAACTCGTCTTGCTGCTGCTGACTAATCTTGCCTCTTTGCAGGCTCGCATGTACTGGCGGGCTGCGTTTGCGCTAGTCGGAGGTTCTGTCCATGGTCGCCGCCGCTCTTCAAGGGTGATACGAACCTAAAACCAGCTGCAAACTGACTGTACTCGACAGCACGCACAGGTGTAGACAACAAGCCATACGTTGTGCTGCTGCTGCTGCTGCTGCCTGTTTCTCTTTGCTTTCTGTGCAGGCTGGCATGTATCGGCAGGCTGCGTTTGCGCTTGAGGAGGTGCTGTCCATGGGCGTGCTGGCGCCCCTCACGCTGATCAAGTACGCAGACGTGCTCGCAAGCATCGGGGGAGCGGAGCGGCTGCGCACAGCACGCGCCTACTACGCAAAGGCCCTGCAGGTGCGCTGGATATGTTGGGGTGTATTGAAACACCTGCTTGATTGGTTTGGCTTTGCTGGGCCATACCGGTCTGGACACCACTGATCATTGGTGGTTCGGGAGCGGCTTTTCCCTGATGTTTGTTTGCTCTTGCTAGAAACACGCTAACTGATTATGATGAATTTGGTTTTGAAGCAGTGACAGATAGCATAGTGGCGTGGCTTTCCAGCACTCATCTGCATCAGCCCTGCAGGTGCGCTGCAACGGCTGTTGACACATCATCTGTCAGCATGAATGTGAAGTGCTGGCTCCGCTGCCTGCATGACCAGATACTAGTAGATCTAGAATATTTGGTAACTACTTTACACAGCTCGCAGACCTTTTAGTGCAGCTGCTGTTGTCTTCCTTGCTGCTTACATGTGATGGGAATCCTGAACATCTGCTATCACATGCTGCTGTCATCTGCAGCATGGTTGGAACGTGATCAAGTGTTTGATTCATCTGCTGCTGCTGCTGCTGCTGCTGCTACCTCCAGGTGTCTGGCGGGCGCAGCGTGCGTGCGCTGTACGGGCTAATCGCAGTCGCCAACCACCTCCCTGACAAGGTGCGGGGTATGATGTTAGACACAACAACACGCAGTTGAACATGTTGCAGTGCTTTATGTTGTGCTTGCTGCTTTTTACCGCCAGCTTCAGGTGCTACAGCACAAAACCACAGCGCATGCAGCGGTGGCAGCAGCGGCAACCTGTGAGCAGCACTTGCTCATGCTCGAGAGACGTGGTGTGCACTATGATCGTTTCTGTCTTTTAAACGCCGCTGCCGCTGCTGCTGCTGCTGCTCCCTGCAGGACCCTGCAGCGCCTGGCTCAGCGGCTGCGCAGGAGCTGCCCGCTGCTGCTGCTGAGGCGCTGCTGCAGCAGTACAGCAAGGACGCGCCAGACAAGCTGCCGTTAGTGAAGCAGGCACTGGCACGGTACCTGTGACATGTAATGGTGTGGTCATGATATGCTTGTTTGTCAGCTGCATGTATGCTGCAGAGTGTGCACTGGGCTGAGACTTCTTAGTCTAAAAATGTTGAGCGATGTGCTATCGCAGCACTGCTGCGGTTGCTGGCTAACAGCATGTCAGCTGTACAAGGCCACCTTGTGTTCACAGCTGCCAAGCTGCTGTCAGCATCAGTGATGCGGGGTCGCAATGCACTGCACTCCAGTCGAAATAACAATTGCATCAGTGATTGTAACTTACAGTTTCGACTATCCAAACTGTGATTAGACGGATGAAGGTCCAAGTTTTCGTTGGAATGCGTGATGTACCTTGAACTTGGCAACAGCAGCCTGTGTTAGGTTGTCATCGAAGGGCCTCAACTACGATTGGCTCCGTCAATTGCAAAAAGATCTTCTACCAGCGAGCGTTACAACCGTTACTAACGCGCTGCGGCAGCGCTGCCCGCCTCCCCTTCCAGCAGCCAGGTGCAGATGCTGCCCATGAGCGGGAAGAACGGCCAGCTGCTCACCACCACCTGCGCCAGCTGCAACTCATCCAGCAGCATAAATATCGCGTAATCAAACAAAATCATGATCTGGTCCTCGTGAGCCATGTTCGCGTCGATCGCCTCGGCGAGGTCCCAGTACTCGTGCTGATTCAGCACATCGTCGAGCAACTTCTCATCGCTAAGTAACAAAGCGCTGTCGTTTGGGCTGGCGAGATCCAGGCCCGATCGCAGGCCGCCCTCTGAAAGGCCAACACCCGCAGCGTCAGCAGCAGCGCTTGAGCGGTGGCAGGTGTCTAATGCTTCCTGCAAGCAAACAGAGCAGCCAACGACAGTTGGGTGAGCTGCCTGCATTTGACAGCAGGGGGAACGTGCTGGAAACACCTGGATCAGCAGAAAGATCGGCATAAGGACTCCACGCTCGTTCGTTTTGGGCATGCTAGAGCTGCAGCGGCTGCGCTCCTGAGTCCCCACACCCACCAAAATGGACACCGCTAGAACACGTGATGCATGCTGGTACAGTACAGAAGACATGCAAATGCCAAAAGCCGCGTGCAGCTACCTCATGTGCAGCCACCGCATCAGCAGGCCCCTCTCACTGTTGACCTTGGCCAGGCTGGCGCTGTAGAGGCCTCAAGCAGCAATCCAACTCTACTGCCAGTCAGTGATAGTGACCAGAACGCAACACGCGTGACAATCAATTAGGATCCAAAAGAGAGCTCAGCTATTACCTGCAGCCGCCGCATCAGCATGCCCCTCTCATTCTTGACCTTGGCCAGGCTGGCGCTGTAGAGGCTCCAACCAACACTTCAACTCTATTGACAGTGACCAAAACGCAACACGTGTGACAACCTTATCAAAATCAAAAGAGAGTTCAGCAAGTCACCTGCAGCCGCAGCATCAGCAGGCCCCTCTCGTTGTTTACTTTGGCCAGGCTTGCGCTGTAGAGGCTCCAAGCCGCAGCCAGCCGCTCAGCCTGGCCTGGCCGCAGCGTCAGCTGGCTGGCAACGATTCGCCAGATCTGCGGCTCAATGCTCTCGTGCTTCTGAAGCAGTAATAAAAGCACGTGCAAAGACAATTCGCAGCGTTGGGATAACAATCAACAGCGTAAGATGCACCAGATCTGCGGCTCAATGCTCTCGTGCTTCTGCGGCAGTCGCAAAATGCAGCCGCAAAGACAGAAAGACTTTCATTGCGTTGAGATGCCAAGCAGTAGCGTCAGCTGGCTGGCAACGATTCGCCAGATCTGCGGCTCAATGCTCTCGTGCTTCTGCGGCAGCAATTGAAAGGCAGGAGCAAAGGCAGTTCGCAGCGTTGAGATACCGTTCAGCAGCGTCAGCCGATGCGCCAGATCTGCGGCTCAATGCTCTCGTGCTTCTGCAGCAGTCGCGAAATGCAGCCGCAAAGACAGAAAGACGTTCATTGCGTTGAAATGCCAAGCAGTAGCGTCAGCTGGCTGGCCACAATGCGCCAGATCTGCGGCTCAATGCTCTCGTGCTTCTGTATGCAGTAATGAAAGCAGGCGCAAAGGCAATTCGCAGCGTTGAGATACCAATCAGCAGTGTAAGATGCACCAGATCTGCGGCTCAACGCTCTCGTGCTTCTGCAGCCGTAATGAAAGGACGCGCAATAGGCAATTCGCAGCGTTTAGATACTAATCAGCAGCGTAAGATGCGCCACATCTGCGGCTCAATGCTCTCATGCTTCTGCGGCAGAAATGAAAGCACGCACAAAGGCAAAACACGTCTTGGCCGCTACCGGCGTTGCAATGCCAAGCAGCAGCGTCAGCTGGCTGGCAACGATGCGGCAGATCTGCGGCTCAATGCTCTCGTGCTTCTGCAGCAGTGAAGACATGCAGGAGTACTTGTATCAAAGGTGGTCATGTTACTTCTCAGGCCCAACTTTGGTGGTGTATGAAATCTCTCTTGGTGGATGGCACAGAAACATGCAATGCACTCCGCCACCCCTGTAAGCAGGATGATAGCTGGCAGACTGACAAGCTCTTTGACCATGACACCGGGTGACGTCACGCACTGCCACCCATTCCTGCCAGCTGGTTGATGGCAAGCAGTGCTGGCATACTGTGCAGGCCCAGAATCCAGTGCAGGGTGCGCAGCAGGGAACTCCCTAGTCACATAACAAAATAACAAAGTAACAATTGCAGTCACCCCTGTGAGCAGGTTGATGGCGGGCGGCGCTGGCATACTGTGCAGCAGGCCCAGAACCCAGTGCAGGGTGAGCAGCAACTACATCCCAAGTCACATAACAAAGTAAACAACTGACAATGTCACTCACCCCTGTGAGCAGGTTGATGGCTGGCAGTGCTGGTGGCAGCCGCTCGTCATTGCCCAGCGCCAGGAACTCACCCAGCCTGGCCCAGCAGCAGCAGCAGCACATGTGTTTGATGAGCACTGCCTTCATCAGTCCCAGGACAACTTGATGGTAAGTCAAGCTCCATGAAAGGGATGCTCAATGCAGAGCCAGTCTTGCATATCAAAAAGGGCAGGAATCAAGAACTGTGTGACACTTTGTCACCAATGGCAAAATGTTACGCAGTTGTATCTGGGTCTGTGACAGCCAATGGTTCAAACGGCATATACATGTGCGGAAGTATATGCCACATCTGCCAGAGGTATGAAATGTGTGAAAACAACACAAGCCACACCTGAACGGCGCAGGTGGTAGGGCCACCCCCAGTGCCGCTGCTGCCTCCACACTCATGCAGCCCACAGCAGCAGGCGGCACAGCCGTGGCAGGAGGGAACTGGCCTGGCTGCTGCTGCTGCAGCAGGGCTGCCAGCTGCTGCAGTGCTGCTGCTGCTGTTGCCACGTACGCCTTGTACCTGCATGCGCAGCAACATCCAATGAGAACACACGTGTGCTGTTAGCGCTGCTTTTGATCTATGTGGTGCCCCACCTCGTGCCTGCAGAGCAGTATGCTCTCACGCGAAGGGCAGTATGCTTGCACGTGAGCACTTTACTGCCGGCATCTATCCAGCAGGAATGCAAGGAGTAACGGTTGGTGCCTGCTGTACCCTGCAGTGTGCCGGGTCTTAGCAGTTCAGGTGTGTCTCAAAACCCCAGCTGCCCAGCATGAGGTGCGCAGCCAGCTTTCCCAAGCCCCAACTCTGTGCATGCACTAGCTGCCTGCTACTGCTTAATTATAGTTGACATCAGCTTGCACTGTGTGCACTATGGCGAGTGCAGAATGTACAGCAATGATTTGTAAAACTAAGCTTACAGCAGACCGTTATGCCCCCACCTGTCCAGCAGCATGTGCACGTCCAGCTGCTCTGGCCCCAACTGCGGCCCCGACAGTAGCCGCTGCACAGGCACGCCGCTGCTCATGATGCCTGCCCAATCAGGGTTGTTTATGTCAGCATCGCCATCATCATCATCGTCATCAGCGTAATTGCCTGCAGGGTTGTTGAGATCTGGCTTATTTTGGCCAAATAGCATGCCTGGCTGCTGAGGCTCCCCTGTCACTGCTGCCAGCAATGCTGACACATCAGCAGCTGCATTCCTGCTACTACTGCTGATGATTACAGTGCCTCCTGCATTGACACTGCTGCTGGCTGCAGTAGCTGCAATCCCCTGCTGCTGCTGCTGCTGCTGCTCTGCCAACTGCAGTGCTGACAGCTGCGCCACTACTTTCTCCTGAATGACGATGGTGCTCTCTAGCGCCTCCTGCTTGTGCTTCAGTGCTGCGTTCTCCTGCTGCAGCGCTGCAAGCTGCGCCAGCTTGGCTGCTACTGCCGCCTCCATCTCCTCAAGCTGCAAAGTCAGGCACAACAACAGCATAACTTGACAAAATGACAATACTCAAATGCGTCCTAAATGGAAAAGTGCCAGTACAAGTTGCGGCCAGCTTGGCTGCTGGTGCCACCTCCATGGCTTCCAGCTGCTGGTTGTACCAAGGAAAACAACCACACAGCAACAATAATCAACAGCACTTGCAGCATGACTCCCCCGCCCACACCTCGACGTATGCTAAGCCTGCTGTGACACCACCATATGCCACAGGTCACAAAAAATCATATGCCACAGCAGCCAGCAAAGCAGCTGCTGCATCATCTCCCCCCCCCCCCGCTCTCACCTCATTGCGTTTGCGTGCGCGGTACTTCTTCAGTGCTGCATACGCTGTGCTGTACTGGCCATCTGCCTTGGGCGGCCTGCCCCTCCGGCCCTTGCGGCCCGCTGCCTCCTCTGCTGCTGCTGCTGCTGCTGCTGCTGGCTGCTCAAGCACATGCCCTGCGTGCTGCTGCTGCTGCTGCTGTGATTGCAGCTGGGGGGGCTCAAACTGCTGCTGCTGCTGCTGCATGATCTGCTGCTGCAGCAGCAGCGCCTCTTGTGCCTGCTGCATCACCATCTGCTGCTGCAGCAGCTGCTGCAAGCTCCCCTCATCACCACCCACCAAGCCACTGCCTGCAGGAGGTGTCTGGATACCTGTGCTGCTGCCGCCATGCTTTCCTGCTGCTGCTGCTGCTGCTCCAGGGGCACCAGGCCCAGTAGCTGCTGGTGATTTTTGTGCTGCTGTTGCTGCTTTCAGCAGCAGCTCAGGTGACAGCCCTGAGAAGGGGCTAGATAGGGCAGTAGAGGAAGCAGGGCTGCGAGCAGGAGGGATTGTCGCAAACTGACCACTTGCTGCTGCTGCTGCCGGATGTAGGTACTGCGCCGTGCCTGCAGGAGTTCCAGGTAGCTGCTGCTGCTGCTGCTGCTGCTGCTGCAGGGGCTGGCCCGCAGGCGTGTGCTGCAGGCCCTGTGGGAACATGACCTCCATGTTGCTGCTGACCTCAGCATCGCTCCACGCAAACATGTCTTGGATGAGCTGAGATGACAACAGCAAGCAAATACGATCATTGAGAGGTTTTAGTATTCTTCAACGAACCTGGCCATGGAAGGTGCATGGTTGCCGGAACAGCAGCAGCACCAGCAGCAGCACAGCACTGGCGGCACCAACTGCTCGTGCCGTCCGGCTCCTGGGGGATGGTCAGAGCGAACACTAAAACGTGAAGACCATATGTATGATAAGCACGGATGTGCAAGCGGCTTAAATTTCATCGCAGCACTTGCCTTTTCAACGGAGTTAGCAGTGCCTGCCCGGGCCTGCAGGCCCAGGTAGTTCGCTCCCTGCTGAAAGGCAGATCGCTGCATGCTGAATAAGCTTCTATGTGTTTTGCTTGTTGGAGAAAGCGCAGCGAAGTTTGCTGTGCTGATCAAATCAACAGATGCTACAGCACCGAGCTATGTGGACGTTCGTGCACTTACATATGGTGTTCATAGTCAGGTGACTGCACCGCCGTGAATAATGGTGGGCGCGGCGCTGTGCAACGCCCCCTTGTCATGTGTCGTCGTTCTTGCTAATCACCCCAATGTCTTGCCGGCCAGCAGTGTCTTGCCGGTCAGCTTCTGCAAACTGGTGCATTTTGATTATTGGCCATGGAAGTTCTCCCAGATGGCGCTGAGACGTTCAGCTGAATGGCTTCAAAACTCTGGACAGCCACACCAAAGCAGCACACACCACTTGCCGGAGCAACAGCAGCTGCACCATACTCGATGCTGCTAACTGCTGCAGCCTATAAAATATGCACGCACTGCGACCAAGCAAACCACAGCCAGAACAACCATCATCATGGCTAGCAGCACATGGCTGTCAGCACACTACGTCGGACGTGTCACAGCAGGCCATGGGGATACTTGGCTCAGCCTGGCTAAGTATGCACGCCTAAAACTTGAAAAATGGAAACCATATGTACACCACCGCACATGCAAATGCAAGATCATTGCTCCATCGCTGTAGCTGTGGCTGCAGCATGGTCTTCCCCTGCATGATCAGACCCTGCCAGCTGCTGATCCCCACTGCCTTGCTGCTGCTCTGTCATGCCGTCCATTGGTGCTGCAGCGTCCGTCGCATCCGCAGGTGCTGCTGCTGCTGCTGCAGTTGCTGCTGCTGCTGCGCCACCTGCAGCCGCATCATCTGCTACACCGGCTGTTGGTTCAGCTGCTACTGGTGCTGGTTGTTCTGCTGCTGCTGCTGGTTGTGCTGCTGCTGCTGCTGCAGCTGTTCTGCTGCTGCTGGTTCTGCTGCTGCTGCTGCAGCTGTTTGTTCTGCTGCTGCTGGTTCAGCTGCTGCATCTTCAGGCTCTGTATCTGTCGCCTCGTCATCTGCTGCAGCAGCAGGTCGCTCAGCAGGCTCGGCCGATATTTGCTGCTGCTGCTGCTCCTGCGGTTCCTGCTGCTGATCTTGCTGCTCTGCCACCTGCTGCTGCTGCTGCTGCTGCTGCTGCTGCTGCTGCTGCGCCAGCTGATCCTGGTGATGTTGTTGCGCTGGTGAGGCTGCATCAGCTAGCTGCTCTGACAGAGGCGCCTGCTGTTGTGCTGTGCCTTGCTGCTCCAACTCTGACGGCTGCTGCTGCTGCTGCTGCTGCTCCGACTGTTGTTGCAGTGTTTCATGCTGCTGCTGCTGCTGCTGCTGGTGTGGCACCTGCTGTGGGATGTCCGCATCAGCTGCTGCTGCTGCTGCTGCTCCCTTTTCAGCACCAGCAGCAGCATCTGCAGCAGCACCTGCTTCACTCTTCTCAGCAGCAGTCGCTGCTGCTGGTTCTGCCGCTGCTGCTGGTTCTGCCGCTGCTGCAGCATCTGCAGCAGCAGGCATAGTCGCTTCTGCCTCTGCTGTTGCTGTAGCAGCAGCAGCGGCAACAGCAGCAGCTGCTGGTGGTGTCCTGCTTCGGATCTTGATGGTGCGAGCAGGCACCCGCCCAGTAGCACAGCCAGCAGCAGCAGCAGCAGCAGCACCAGCAGCAGGCTTGCCATCACCTCCAGTGGCACCAGCCAGCAGCGCCCTAGCAAGGCTTGTAGCAGCCAGCGGCTTGCTAAAAAACTGCTGGTTCTGCTGCCGCTGCTGCTGCTGCTGCGGCCCTGCGCTGCTGCTGCGGTCTGCATCTTCCCGAAGCTGCCGCTCTGCTGCGGCCATGCCTGCTGCTACGCCTGCCTCCACCAGCATCTGCTTGAGCGCCTCCATGAACTGCAGCAAAGAAAACAGCAGCAGCAGCAGCAGCAGCAAGCACATGAGATCACAGAAGATAAAGGGCGGCCCGTCTCCACCAACATTAGCTTGAGCACCACGCAACTACGGCAGAAACACAATTCAAACTCATCAGCGTCACCGGGGAAAGCACTCGATGCTGTAGGGACCAGGAGCAGCACAGCGCACATTGTGCAGCACGCCAGGCACACATGCACAAGTTTTGTAAGCACGCGATTCATCCCGCCACTCACCCGCCTGCAGCTGACAGCGTCGCAGCTGTGCGGCCACCACGCCCGCATGCTGCCCAGCAGCTTGCCCAGCCTCCTTTAAACTCAGCCCCTAGGCCATGTTGCCCCAGCAAACTCACAACCCCACCAACATAACGTAATCAACTCGCAACAGCAACAGCCACTTCACCACACAGTGCCCCACCACACATTGCTAAGTCAAGCAAGCACTAAATACATGCCCAAGACCAGACACACGGCATCACTTACACTCACCCGCCTGCAGCTGTCAGCGCCGCAGCTGTGCTGCCACCACGCCCGCATGCTACCCAGCAGCTTGCCCAGCCTTCGATTAAGCTCAGTCCCTAGGCCATGTTGCTGCAGCAAACTTACAACCCCACCAACATAATGTAACCAGATATACACAGCCACAGCCACTTCACCACACACTACTGTGTCAAGCATGCACCAAATACATGCAGAAGACCAGACCAGATAAGTAGCAAGCGAAACACTCACCCGCCTGCAGCTGTCAGCACCGCAGCTGTGCGGCCACCACGCTCGCATGCTGCCCAGCAGCTTGCCCAGCCACCTGGAAACTCAGTCCCCAGGCCATGTTGCCCCAGCAAACTCACAACCCCACCAACATGATGTCAGCAGATCACAACAACCGCTTCACTGCACAGCGCCCCATCACACACTACAGGGTCAAGCACGCACCAAGTACATTCACAAGACCAGACACACGAAGCATCAGGCACACTCACCCGCCTGCAGCTGTCAGCACCGCGGCTGTGCGGCCACGGCGCCCGCATGCTGCCCAGCAGCCTGCCATCCTCCGGGGAAGCTCAGTCCCTAGGCCATGTTGCCCCAGCAAACACACCACCCCACCAACATAACGTAACCAGATCGAAACAGCCGCAGCAACTCCAACGCACAGCACCCCAGTACACACTACAGGGTCAAGCAAGCACCAAATACATGCACAAGGCCAGCCACACAACATTTTACACTCACCCGCCTGCAGCTGTCAGCGCCGCAGCTGTGCGGCCACCACGCGCGCATGCTGCCCAGCAGCTTGCCCAGCCTCCTTATGAGTCAGTCCCTTGCCAATGGGCTGTGGTGCTCCAGCAAACTCACAACCCCACCAACTTAATGTAGCCAGATCAACACAGCCACAGCCACTTCACTGCACAGCACCCCAAGCACGCACCACGTACATGCCCAAAACCATACACGCGACATCCGAAACACTCACCCGCCTGCAGCTGTCTGCCCCGCAACTGTGTGGCCACCACGCCCGCATGCTGCCCAGCAGTTTGCCCAGCCTCGTGTTCAGCACAGCAGCCTCGCCCCCGCTGCCTCCCACGCTGGCATCCCCTGCTGCTGCCGCTGCCGCACCAGCCACAGCAGCAGGGGGCAGCCACTGGGCGGAGAGGCTTGCGGCGCTGCGCTTGTTTGCGTAGCGCAGCGCTGTGGCGTGCAGTGCCGGGATGAGTCGCAGCAGGGAGTCTGGTGTTGAGGGCCGCAGCAGGCGCTCGATGGACAGCTCCATCGGTAGGTAGCCCTGCAACAAGTAACACAGTGGGTGGGCAGAAGTAGTTGTGCTGAGTGTGGCCTGCAGCGCTGGGATGAGTCGCAGCAGGGAGTCGGGCATGGTGCGGCGCAGCAGGCGCTCGATGGACAGCTCCATGGGTAGGTAGCCCTGCAGGTGAATGCGGTGAACATAGTGGTTGATATCTAGTTGATTGTGAGTTCATTGGTGCACTTGCGCCTATTTGCTGCAGTGTGACACGACAAGAACATTGGCGGATTCTCTCATCTGTATGTCTGCTTGGGGTGAAGAGATTGTGTAACACTCTCTGGTATCTCCCGCAGAACCACGCTTCATGGACCATGCCGCCTAGGAGCATATCATTTTTGGGATCATACATTCAGCAACAAGCGCTAACCGCTCCAGCACGTTTGCGCTCAATGAAGAGGGTGCAGACACTGTGCAACACACTCTTGAATTTCCCTAAAACCTTCTGGCACAAGGCGTTCAACCAGCAAGCAGCAGCAGCAGCCAGCACGCACCTGCTCCAGCACGTTGCCGCCTGCCTTGCCGCCGCCCTCCACCCTGAACCAGGTCACGCTGCTCTGCAGGCCCGGCAGCCGCCTGTTGTAGGGCGACACGATGGCCGCGATGTACGGCTCGTCACTGCTGCCAGCAGCACGCACCTGGCAAGCAGCAGCAACAGCAGCATGTATCAAAGGTAGTCCTGTTGTACGGCGACACGATGGCAGCGATGTACGGCTCGTCACTGCTGCCAGCAGCACGCACCTGCTCAGCAGCAGCAGCAGCAGCATGCAACGGAACTGGTCATCTGCAAAGACTGTGCACGACCGGCATAGTGACAGCAATGGACAGCTTGACAATGCAACCAGCACGTCAACGGTTGTAGGGCGACACGATGGCCGCGATGTACGGCTCGTCACTGCTGCCAGCAGCACGCACCTGGCATGCAGCAGAACAGGAGCAGTAGCAGCAGCAGCAGCATGTATCAGAGAAGTCCTGTTGGACGGCGACACGATGGCCGCGATGTACGGCTCGTCACTGCTGCCAGCAGCACGCACCTGCTCAGCAGCAGCAGCAGCAGCATGGAATGTGCTGGCCTCACTTAACTAACCAGAACTTTGCAGCGCAGATGGCTGTGACGGTAATTGAATGCGACCTAGAGCCCTGCAAAACACATTCGTGCATGCCTGCCTCTCACAAATGATGTGAGCTGTAGCACCAGCAGTGTTCAACATAATGAAGCGAGTAACCACACCGTGTGGTGACCGCATGTACCGCAGCACGCACCTGCTGCTGCATCTGCAGCTGGTTTGCGATGTCGATGACGCTGGGCAGAGCGGGGAAGCTGGGGTGGCTGTGGTACCAGCCCACCACCGCCAGCCCATACAGCTCAGAGATCACCTCCGTCACCTGTGCACAGGTGAGGGTACAGGGCAATATCGACATACAGGTGGTCAGCACAATAAAGAGAAGGCTGGGCAGTCACAGCCACAGCCAGCCCGTACAGCTCGCAGATCACATCCGCCACCTGCACACAAGTGCAGTTGACAGCACAACGTGATTATCACAACAAGCTTCTTCCGCTCCTGAGGGGCGCGGGGCCGATGGCGTTGATGCTATGGCTTAATGGGTAACATGATGATGATGATGATCACAACAAGCTTGAATTGTTGTTCATGTTACAAGGACAACTGTAAAGCATGGACTGCTGGATCACTGCCGGCACATCAACAGTCAGCGTGAACTGCAAGGGAGGCATGTGCCATCTCGGGCAAGGCAGCTGGGGTGGCTGTGGTACCAGCCCACCACAGCCAGCCCGTACAGCTCAGAGATCACCTCCGTCACCTGTGCACAACCAGCAATTGGATGGCATCAGCAAGATAGAACAAGGCTGGGCAGTAACAACAACAGCCAGCCGGTACAGCTTAGAAGTCACCTCCGTCACCTGTGCACAGCATCATCACATGGATGGCATCAGCAAGATAGGGAGAGAGGCTGGGCAGTCACAGCACAAAGCCAGCCTGTACAGCTCAATGATCACCTTCGTCACCTGTGCACAAGTGAGGTGAGCAGCACAAGTGGTTGTACCGATAAGTCTGAACTGCAGTTCATGTTGCAAAGAAAACTGTAAAGCAGGGACAGCTGGGGTGCCCACACGTGCATGGCCTGCTTGGTTAGCGCCAGCACAGCAGCAGTCACCGTGCACCGCAAGAGATCACCTCCATCACCTGCACAACATCATCAAATGGATTGTCAGCAAGATATATATAGGGCTGGGCAGTCACAGCACCAGCCAGCCCGTACAGCTCAGAGATCACCTCCGTCACCGGCACACAGGTGAGGGTACAGGGCACAACATCATCACATGGATGGTGTCAGCAAGATGAGAGAAAATGGAAGGGTGAGGTAGAAGTACCAATACTGCCAACACAGCTGCCTCACCTTGAATTGATCCTTCGGGTCCATTTCCGCGTTGATGCCCTAACTGCAGCACCACTGCCCACACAACAGACAACAGCGGCAACCCATGTGAATCCACATGCCATCTGCTAACTCTGAATTTTCAAATGCGAATATTGCTCAACCCAGCTGCCTCACCTTGAACTGGTCCTCCGGGTCCATTTCCACGTTGATGCCGTCATTGGCAGCGCCACTCCCGACAGCTTCACGCACAGGAAAGGCTCTTTCAATGCGCAGCCGCCGCCCCTGTGGCGCCCAGCTGCCTGCCAGCAGCCCAATGACCTCGTGCCTGTCCAGGTGCGCGTGGAAGTCCATCATCACCTCAACCCTGCAAGAATGAACAGCAACAAGGTTATGGACGGATTCTGGGTAAGGTACGTAAGTCTGCTGCTCCTCGTGCCTGTCCAGAGGGGGGGGCGGTGGAAGTCCATCATCACCTCAACCCTGCAGGAGCACTTACAAGTGACAGCAGGGTTGAACTGGGTTTATCAGTGGGGC
The DNA here is from genome assembly GCA_902809745.2 of Tetradesmus lagerheimii. Taxonomy (NCBI): domain Eukaryota; kingdom Viridiplantae; phylum Chlorophyta; class Chlorophyceae; order Sphaeropleales; family Scenedesmaceae; genus Tetradesmus; species Tetradesmus lagerheimii. The sequence goes on from CADDIJ020002856.1 coordinate 70,969, forward strand.
ACGTCCCAGCTGCCTGCCAGCAGCCCGATGACCTCGTGCCTGTCCAGGTGAGCGTCGAAGTCCATCATCACCTCAACCCTGCAAGGGCAAAAAATGGCAGCAGGGGTTGAACCATTTGTTGGTGGGTATGCGGGGTTCTTGTATTTTGCCTCCCGATCCCTTCGAAGGAATTCCTGTGTTGGGTGTCTTGCAATTTGCCTGCCGGTTCCTGCCTGTGTTGTCAGAACTCAGGACCCCAGGTGGGAGTGGAAGTCCATTATCACCTCAACCCTGCATAAACAGGGTTTGATAGGGTTGAAAAGCAGGGTTTTACAGGGTTGATCAGCAGGGTTTGGATGACCTCGTGCCTGTCCAGGTGCGCGTGGAAGTCCATCATCACCTCAACCCTGCAAGGAACAGGGTTCGACAGGTTTGAAAAGCACGGTTTGACAAGGTTCATCAGCAGGGTTTGGATGACCTCGTGCCTGGTCAGGTGCGTGGTCGAAGTCCATCATCACCTCAACCCTGCGGGAACAGTTGACAGCAGGGTTCAAAACGCTTTGAACTGATTGAACAATTTAGACGGTTTGTTGGTAGGTACGAGGGGCTGTTTCTTGCATTTCGCCTGCCCGATCCTGTCTATTCTGCCTGTCAAAACCCAAAAACCCAGGTGCGCGTGGAAGTCCTGGAAGTTATGCACTGCACATGTCCCAGCATCAGCCACACCTGCCAACACTTACTAACACACACACACACAGCATCCACATCACTTTGGTCATACTCACAGTGGCGCCACTTGCACTCTGAACGGCTGCGCGCCCGCTGCGCCGCTGCCCGGTGGCCCCCCGCTGTACATGTTGCTGCAAGGACGCAAAAACTCCCAGACACTGCACACGACACGCATGCAATGTAACAACTGAAACACAGCGCAGCCATACTCACAGTGGTGCCACTTGCACTTTGAAAGGCTGCGCGGCTGCTGAGCCACTCCCCGGCGGCCCAGCACGTTACTTGCTGCTGCAAGGATGCAAAACAACCAAACACTGCACACGATACGCGTCAAAATGTACAAATGAAACATAGCAGAGCCATACTCACAGTGGCGCCACTTGCACTCTGAACGGCTGCGCGCCTGCTGCGCCACTTCCCGGGGGGCCCCCACTGTACATGTTGCTGCAAGGACGCAAAAACTCCCCAGAAACTGCACACGACACGAGTCAAACTATACGAATAAACACAGCACAGCCGTACTTACAGTGGCGCCAGTTGCACTCTGAACGGCTGCACGCCCGCTGCGCCGCTGCCCGGCGGCCCCCCACTGTACATGTCGCTGCAGAAACACACAACCCCCCCCAAACACTGCACACGACACACATCTAAATGTAACAAATGAAACACAGCGCGGCCATACTCATACATACTTACAGTGGCGCCACTTGCACTCTGAACGGCTGCGCGCCCGCTGCTCCACTTCCCGGCGGCCCACCACTGTACATGTCGCAGCGCACCATGTCATGATCATCCTTATCACCCCCAGCCATCACTGCACTATTGATCAGCCGCTCCGGTGGCCGAATCACACGCCGCGGCCGGCCCGTTGCAGCAGCAGCAGCAGCGGTGCCGCCAGGTGTGGCCGTGCCTGCTGCTGCTGCGTCTGCTGCTGCTGCCTCTGCGAGTGCTGCTACTGCGAGGCCCGGTGGGGTGTAGGCTGCGTCAGCAGTGCTGCTGGGGGTGGTGGCGCCGTTGGCCATGGCCTCCAATTCCACACCTGCATATACATGTCGGGCAGCAACAACACCACACATGAGCAACACATGTTAATAACAGCCCCAGGCACATCCAGGGCAAGGTGCAGCATTGACAAGTGCCTGGTAACCAAGCTGCCCTGGCAGTAACAGTCAGCAGTGCTGCTGGGGGTGGTGGCGCCATTGGCCATGGCCTCCAATTCAAAGCCTGCATGGACACCAGAAATAGAATAAAACAACAAATTTGTTCAGTGGTTAGATGAATACACGTCAACGTAACACCAACGGGCAGCAGAAACGTCACACATGAGCAACACGCGCATTCACACACAACATAACAGCCCCAGGCACATCAGGGGCGAGGTGCACTAACAATTGCCTGGCAACCAACCAAGCTGCCCTGGCAGTAGCATCCGTCCAGCCACCTATGCTTAAGCGCACCTGACAGGAAGTGCTTGGGCCCCATTTCCACAGGCAGCACCTCCCCCAGCCCTGCCAGCTCCCCCTCACGAGGCGCGTACTCGTGATCAGCAGGAGCCATGGAGCCTAAGTCAGCAGGCCGCGACGTGTGCTCGTTGTTACGCCCACCAGCAACCGCATTCGCATTCGCTGCACTGCTGCTGCCACCTGCAGCAGCACCGCCTGCGCCGCTGCTGCTGGCAGGCGTGACAGCGAATGCAGCTGCTGTGGCAGCAGCAGCGGCAGCAGCGATTGCTGCTGCACTGCTGACGCCAGCAGGAGGCAGCGGAGGCGGCCGGCCACTGCTGCCACCAGCAGCAGCAGCAGCAGCAGCTGTTCCGGCTGCTGCAGCAGCACCTGCAGCACCTGCTGCTGCTGCTGGTGTGCCGGCTCTGCTGCTGCGGCCGCCGCGTGGCGTCAGCTGCCGCAGTGCAGGCGCACCGCTCTGACCGCTGCTGCTGCCTGGCGGCGCTGCTGCTGCTGCTGCATTGCTGGCGCCTGCGCTGGTGCGTGCACGCTTGCTGGGAGGCAGCGGTGGCGGGGCGGCTGTGTCCATGCCGCTACCTGCAGCACCAGGGAGAACAAACAAAACGCACGCACAGCAGCTTGCATGAGGCTTGGAAGGCCGTGTGTGACCCGGTACTACTGATAGATACTAAGTTTCAAAGACGTTGCTCGCGGTGTTCTCGCATGCTTTGCCTGTTCTGCCAAGTGCTATTCAAACGACTACTTGCTGCATATGCCACTTTTGCTTTTTTGCATAGAGCTTTGCATGGCCGCTGCAGCTCCTGGTGCTGCTCCTGCTGCTGCTGCCGCACCGCACCTGCGCTGCCTGCGCCATCTTCGCCGTACCGCCTCAGCAGCAGCTCAATCTTGTACTGCTCAAGGAACCTGCAGCAGCGCGGCACACAAACAGCTTGCAATATCATCGCCGACAGCAACCAGACGGCAGCATCCACATTATTGCTGGCTACAGAGTGTGTGCAGCAGCTCCATTTTGTACTGCTCAAGAAACCTGCAGCAGCGCGGCACACAAAAAGCAGGTCAGCAACAATTTGCAGGAGCGCCGCTGACAGCTCCAACTTGTACTGCTCACTTGTACTGCTCAAGGAACCTGCAGGGCTGCATACCACAAACAGCAGGTCAACAACAGCTTGCAAGATCGTCGCTGACAGCAACCAGACGGCAGCATCCACGTCACTACTGACTACAAAGTGTGTGCAGCAGCTCCATCTTGTACTGCTCAAGAAACCTGCAGGGATACGCACCAAAAACAGCAGGACTCTTCATAGCTTACAGAAACGCTCTTGTTTATTCATGCCGCTAGCAGCATGCATGCCAGCGCTGAGTACAGGATAAAGGCCACACAGACAAGCACGGCACAGCAGCAGAGAGAACTCACTTGCCCAGGTACTTGACCGTCTTCCAGCCATCGTCTGCCTTGCGCGCCGGGTTGACCAGGCGCTTCAGGTAGATGCTGAACGCGCTCGGGGAGTCAAAGTACAGCTCTGCAGGAAGGCACATTGACACAGTGACAGTTGCAGTGAAATGAAGCACAGCAGGCTTGTGGGGCGTGTCCTGGCTGGCACTGGTGCTGGTCACAATTTGCTGTCGCCAGATGCCCCGCAAGCTCTTGATTGCCTGCAGCAGCCGACGTTCAAGACGTTGAAACTCGGCTTGCATAGCTGCGGCAGTGCTGCGGCAGCTTGAACACGGACGCAAGATACATTGGCCTCCAACTTTCCACCACATCACATGATTTCTGTAATAAGACAGCCAAGCTACTCCTGCTGTGCTGTCCAGGTTGCTGTTGCAGCTGTGCTCCTGCTGCTGTATCCCTGCTGCCAGCGCTGCACACCTTTCCAGCGTATGCGGCCGTCGTGAGTGAGGCTGGCGTGGGTGAGCGTGCCTTTGTATTCAACAGTCAGCACATCATCGCCTGCCTGCATCAGGCCCTCGTCTATGAGACCTTTCAGGTTGACCAGTCCTGCAAGACGCTTTGGGGCCCGCCTAGGCTTTGCTGCTGTCTGCTTTCGTGCACGTGAAGGCTGCAGGCACAGGCGAGAGGGGGATGAAAAGGCGCACAGCAGAAGCAGAGCAGCAGAATGACGCCCTGCAGTGCTGCCGCATGCTGATGCAGTTGCTGTGAGCCAAAAAGGGAGATACGTTGACGTTGCTGCAAATTGAGCCGTTGATCTGGCCTTGTGCACACGCATTCGAGCATGAGACTGAACGTGAAAGCGGTTATGGTTGGGCAGATGGATGCTGCCTGTGCTGCTGCTGTTGTATACCCTACCTTGGGTGCAGGCTGTTCATCAGACTCCGAGCCATCATCATCAAAAGAATAGTCTTCATCTCGCTTTCTAGACCCACGCATCGCGCATGTACTCTCACAGGTGACGATGAGAAGTAAATGTGTTTCACGCAGCACGCACTGAACTGCCTGTATTTTTCAAGTTAATTGTTCGATCAGCTGGGCATCTGTCTGCTAGCGTGTGAGCATCCTCAGACTGGGAACAGGAGGGTTAACATCACGAGCATTTGAACGCCAGTCAAGTCTGGCACTTGCATTGCACACACTCGACATTTAAACTTGGAACCTGTAGTCCAGGCATGGTCTGGGTTGCAGTGTCCGGTCTTACTGCACACAGAACCCACCACCTGACAACCGCTACTGCCTTCAGCTTATTTCCATCTACTGGCTGTGATGCCATGGCGACATGGCGTTACATATTATCTTTTTCTCAAGGCTCATCCAGGAGACGTCGTACGGTTCCATCGCTGGCGACCAAAGGCGGCAACTTGGCGTTCAGGCTCTTCAGGTGAGGGAATGAATCGTGTGTGGCCGTATGAAGTTCAGTGATTGTTGTTCGTCTGCTGAGAGATTTCAGCAACCAAGTTGCGTGGTGATGTAGCCAGCGACAGGGCTGGTTGCTCTTCTGCTGCTGTGCTGCTGGTGTGTGGCGGCTGCTGCTGCTGCTCCATCATTGCAACACCTCTGCACAGCAGCACCATCTTTTATTCACCTGGGCAGTGAGGAACAATGCAAAATTCCTGGAGGGTACGCCCAGTGACAGGAAAGACTAATAATCTGAGCCCTTTGCATCACAGCACGATGGTGGCACACTCGTGCAGCAGCAGCAGCAGCAGCCCATATCTGCATTGTCTGACTACTAGTCGGCATTGCAATCTTGTGCAAAGCACACATACAGCTTGATGCAGTAACGGGTGGTAAAGTTTAGCTGTCAGGGCCTGCTTCTAGCTTTGGAAGCTGAATAAACCACCCAACAACAACGCACTGTAGCAGCTGGGCGTGCAATGCTGCTGTGCGTGCCCTTTGCTTGGGTGCTACACCTTGTCATACTCAGTGATTTGATTTTTAGATTGTGCACCGTGTACATGCACACATCTGAATCCACACCCATACCGTGAGGTATCAAGCAGCCGACACATTCGACTTGTGTGTGCCGTCGTCGCCTGTCACTGCAGGTGCCTGAGCGCTACGATGTGCAGCAGCAGCATCAGAGGTCCCAGCTTGCAGGACAGCACACTGAGCAGGTGCTCAGCAGGTACACCAGCGCACTGCCAGCACACGCCAGCGCAGCTCATGTTGGTGCATGACACGTGAAATGCAGAACTGTTGAGCGGAAGGGTAGGCAGCAGCTGGCATGACAGCAGAGCATGTGGCACATGTTGCGGTTGCAGAGCAAACAGCACTTGCTCAGCTGCGCACATCGCAATCAACAGCAACAGGGAAAACAATACCATGTGAACAACAGTGCTTGCTGCTGATTGAGCGGGACAAAACAGCTACAGAAAGGGGTAGTAGGCACTGCTCAGCAGCGGTCAAGCCTGTGACGTCAGCGTGCTGCTGCCGCAGCTGTTGTGATCAGCCTCGTGCAGGCTTCCATTGTGCAGCGGCAGGCGTAGTACGTTGGGACAGGTGAGCGTGGCTGCCGCTGCCTCGGCATACCTCGTGCACCACAACATGAGAAACGGACTCGTTTGCAGAGTCTGCAAAGTGGCACGGGCTTCTGTGTTATATCTGCTCCAGCAACTAGTTGCGGCTTGTGCCTGCTGCTGCTGCTACTGCAGCCTGCTTATGTGCTGCTGCTTGCTGCGCTTTGGTCCAGCATTTTCTTGGTTTCTGCAGGCAATGCATTTGCAGCACGCCGCGTTGCACTGCACAGCATGCTGAGCAGCCGAGCATGGGCCACCAACCGTGTCTGCTTTTACTTGCACACCATGCCTGCTGTAGCCTACATGGCATAGCCTTGCATGCCTGCTCTGCGGCTGAACAGGCCCGCAGTCACTGCCAGTGCTGCAGTGAAAACTTGCTGCAGAACCCATTATCGACACGTTAGCCCAGCTGCCGCCATGGCCGTGCATGCCCTCTCGTGCCCCTGCCAGTCAGCAGCCTGGCAGGCTGCACTGCAGTATCATATTTTCTTTCCGAAAGAACTTCATGATGAAGTATATCCCAGGGTTCGGCAGCCGCTGTACTCGGGTTCACACCTTGACTGCAGCTGCTCAGCAGCCGCATTACGGTACTGCTGCACTAGTGAAGGCCTCACTCTGTCCTGCCAGCAGGTTGTCACAGCTGGCATTGTGGCACACCACCGGCCCGGGCAGCGCCGGGCAGCGCACAGCGACAGTGTCTCCACCTTAGGCCGAGGCACTTCAACACCGGCTTGCTTGCCTGATGCCAACAGCAGGCCGCTGCTGTCACAGCGGCGATTGCTGCTGCCAGCAGTGCCACTGCTGCCAGCAGTGCTGCTGCTGTCAGTTAGTGGTGCCACCACTAGTTGGTCACCATGATGCCCTGAGTAGTTCATCAGGTGCGGCACCTACGGTAGGCTACTAAATGCAGGCACAAAAGTTTCAGACGTCAAGGCACTGGTAGTCACTACCCTGTCCTGTAATCAACTCATTGCTCGATTTGCCTCCCCGGTTAGTGTGGTTGTTGCAAGCTCCCCTACTTCAAGTAGTGGGATAGTATCCCAAACACATCATTGACAGTCAGCGGCGCATTACAGTGGGTCAGGCCAGCCTTGCTTGCGTGCGCAGCCTTGCGTGAGTGAGCAGCCTTGCATGCAGGGGAAGGGTGTCACTTGGGTGCTGCTATTACGTGTAATAGTAAAAGTATACTTTTACAACCAATAATAATAATAATAATAATAATAATAATAATAATAATAATAATAATAATAATAATAATAATAATAATCAATCCTTGTAAGCGATACCTTTCGGCACTAAAGTATACTTTTACTACCAGTAACGTACTCAGTACGTAACGTACTCACTGAGTGACTGCCAGTACGGTACTGCTGCGGCAGCTTCATGCTCTGCCAGACCCAAGCCTTGGGCCCAGTGGGCCGCTTGCTTTTGAAATTTGCCAGACACTATTTGTGCTGATGCCCAGCTGTCCCTCTTCAGCAGCAGCACTGCCTTCAAGTGACGGTCACTTGAAGTGGCCCACCTGGTGTCTGCTGCTGCTGCTGCTGCTGCGAGCGGTACCGTAACATAAAAATCGGAATTCAATTGTGTAGTACACAGCTCCAACTTGGAGGGCCTGTGGCAGCAACCTGCTGGAGTTCAGCGGGCATTCCTGCGGCACTGGCCTGGAACAGTGGGCACACCGCTGCCAAAAACAGACGGAGCAAGATGCAAGGGAGGTGTTACACCAGTCTCAGAGCTACAATGGCATGCCAACTTGAGTGGTCTGCCTTTTCACAAACTGCAGCGCTGCATAAGCAGCAGCAGTGTGATATGCAGCAGCTAGATGATCTGGGAACCTGACAGCAGTGTGTAACCCACCACCACCCACTCTACACTAGCAGTGTCAAATCAGCCCCTGGCAGCATGCATGATGCGCAGAGAGGCGCTGGCCGGCAAACGCACTGAACGCTTGGGACAGCAAGCAGTAACTACTCATGGTACTACTACGCTGGCAGCGACAAAGCAGGAAAAAACATCACTAATGCCAACAAAAGCAGCAAAACAGCATGCCAAAGAACAGATGCACAAGCCAAGGCACCCTGCACTGTGGTTTGAACAACTCGACCCATGACCTGTCGCGTCTAGTTACTCCCAGATGCTGACAAAGTGAGCAACGGCTGCTGACGCACTCAGCTGCAGCAGTCACCACCCCTGCATGTGGCAGATGTCCACAATTCAGCGCAGCCGTGCCGCTAGCTGGCAGCCAACCCTCTGCAGTGGCGGCAGCTGCTGTGTATGCCTCTTGCAGCATCATACAGCCAGCCGTTGCCAATTCCAGCCGAGGACAGCACCCATGAGCAAGCTGCAGTCAATCTTGCGAGCACAGCCAGCTGCCACTGGGCAAAGCCAATTATGGCAGCAGACATAGCAACCTAGGTGGCAGGCGGCAGCTGCAGCAGCCGCTGCTTGCCTTTCATGACGCCAGCCACGTTTGAACATAGCACCCTGCAGCTGCTGGTCACACCTAACCAACAGAGTGCAGCTTCATGTCTGCAAGCACCCAACCTCCAACAACGCTGCAAGCAACCCACCAGCATGCATGGACTGCATTTGCAGCATGCAGCAGCTCAGACTGTCAAGCTGCATCCATGACGGGGTCGACAGAGCAACACATACATAACAGGCCACCTGCATGTCATAGTATGCTGCGAACGCTAGGCATGCTGTAAGCCCTGCAACCCTGACACCCTAGCCAGTGCATTAGCATGTGAAAATGTAGCGGCACACTAGCAAAGAACATGCAATGACACACACCCTACCCCTGCATGCAAGGCTGCGCTAGCAGCACCTAGCATGCAACAGAGCCATCTGGCGCCTTCATAAACACCAAGCCAACACAGCAGCAGCACCAGCAGCGCACGAGGATGCACCAGCAATGCAAGAAACTGCATGTGAACATGTCTCTCCGCTGAATAACGCTGTCGGGGGGACCAGTTCATGACCAGACCAGTTCAATAGACGCAACACGTGTCAGTAATAAGCCCGGCATGTAATTGTGCCGCACCAATGTGAGCGTGTAAGCCTGCGCGCATGCATGCATGCAAGTGAACGTAAGAGCAGGCAGCAGCTGGCGCCCGCCATATCACGCATTGCCACGCAATGCAAACTGTCTGCTGCAGCAGCCTAACCCAGCTCATTTTCGACTCCAAACAAAGACGAAATGTGGCCGTAGCATGCGGGCGTAACAGCACGCACATGATGATGCCTACCGCACGCTGACCGCGCTTGACCATTAGGAGAACACAGTAAGCTTCAACGTGACCAGAATGCTACCAGTACTCTAAGCAGCAGAGTGACCATGTGTCACCTGCTTCATTGCACTGCGGTACATATACTTACGCAACCACCTCCAAATAGAGCAGCAGCATTTGCACACAACCACACATAATGTCCTCGCCTGATACTGCAGCAGCATGAAGCAGCAACCAGCCGATGATCCCCAACCAATATACGCGCATTAGCGCAAGACTCCAATCACACACCAACCCTAGAGTCATGAGGCACCCTACCCAGTGACCAGCGACGGCGGAGCAGTCACAGCACATATATGCTGCGCTGAAACACCCAGCACACGCAACACCCTAGTCATTACGCACTACTGAGAGCGCCCTGAAACACTAACACCCAAGTGGGAGCAAGCGGGCTCACTCCTGCTATGCACTCTTCACTACTGTTTTGCCCTGCGCAATCTGTTTGCTGCAAGCGGCATCACACAGTTGCACGACCTCATCAACCTGTATACTAAACACACACACTCGCTCCTGTTATACACTGCACACATCTTGTGCCTTTAGAGCTCAAGCAGGCATATGCTTCAACCCGGCAGCCACAGCCAGCTCCTGGTCACGGCTGCACCAGCAGCATATCAACAGCTGATGCTCTGCACCTACCGCAACCGTCACGCCCACAGCCTGCCCTATGCGGAAACTGTGCAATACACACACCGCATCATCAACACAACACTCCCACCAACAGCATCACACCAAGTTTGAAATCTTCACAGACCCATACTGACAGGCCGGCCTTCAACCGACACTGCAGCTGATGGCATCAGTGCAGCCCGCACGCATGCTGCAGGTGCCGCTGACGTTTCACATACACACAGCCCCTGCTGGAACTGCACCGCTGAGAGTGCATGCAGCGCCCAGCGTGGTGCCCTCAACCAACCACCCGCAATCACAATTGCAACTGCCCCACAACATATTGGTATAATTAGCTACCCGGACCGCTGAGCTGCTGGCCATCAGGCAACAGCAACACCAGCCAGGGTCAGGCCAGCAGCTGATAGCTGGTGTTGCACAGCGCCACTCAAGCAACTGCGACCAGAGACTGGTCGAACGTGCCATCGCACACCAAGCCAGCGCTTCAGCAGCAGCAGCACCGGCAGCATTCAGCCACACGCTACTGCTGCTGTGCCGCTTTTGCTGCGGCCAGCGCCTCCATGCTGCTGGCCATGAAGCCAGGCAGCAGCAGCAGCAGCAGCAGCGTTCGGCCACGCCTGTGCTGCCGCTAGCGTTTGGCCAGCCGCTACTGCTGTGCCGCCTTTGCTGCGGCCAGCGCCTCCATGCTGCTGGCCATGAAGCTGGGCGCGATGTAGGTGAAGCCCTCAAACGCGCCCGCGTAGGCGGGGTCGGTGGGCGTGCCGCAGGGGCTGTCCACGGGGCGCTGCTCCGTCCAGATCTTGTCAAAGTTCTCCACGCTCTGCACACAGCGATGCAGCGATGCAGCAAGGGGGGTTTAAGGTTTGTTATGAGCTTGTGCATCAGATAACACCAAGGATGCAGTATGTCCAGACATACTGCATTATGTTATGCGGGTAGATAGGCAGCAAGGTGGGTAAGGACCATGCGCGCGTGTAAGAAAATTGCCGCCGCCTGGCATCGGCAAGCGGCAACCACAGCAGCTCCCACCACAGCAGCTCCCACCACAGCAGCTCACACCAGCTGGGTCGCGCGTAGCCATCAAGCACAGACCAGAGCGGTGTCACATGCTTTTGCAAAGTAGATTTTGAGAAAGCGTACGGCACACCCCGGCATGTGCATAATGGCTGCAGACGCTACCCAACAGCTGTGCTGGCCAGCTGGTGTCACGCACCACACCAGATCACATGTGCAACGTGCGTGACATACAGATTATGATGTTGTTCTGAACTATGATTATGCTTTGACTGCCAGTGGCATAGCTCACAGGGCTGGCAGCATATGCACACACTGCCACAACAGTCTGTAAAGTCCGGCCCCTACTCAATGTACGCAGCAACAGTATCAGACCATGGGCATGAATGCTGCTGCCCAAGCACTGAGCAGCACACACTGCTCACAGCAGCACAAGCCAGCTGGGAGCACAGCCAGCACGCACCAGCCGCAGCACATATGTCATATGCTTTGCAAAAAGGATTTTGAAAAGGCATATGACAAGCCCACGGCACGTGCGCGATGGCTGCAGACCCCACCCAAGGGCTGCGCTTCTAGGTGCAACTCTAGACCCTGCGCCCCCTCCCACCCTGTTGAGACAGAGGCAAAGTGACGCTGCGTGCAACCACTTGCCTTGTAGGCAAGAGGTCATGCACCCAGCCTCAGTACAACTCTGCCCCAACAGGGTTTTAGGCGGCCAGGGCCTAAAGTTTCAGACACCAACCTGGCCCACATGCACAGACAGCTGCAGCCACATCAGTGCACGCAACGTGCCCAGCCGCTATGAGCACCTCCAGCTTGGACAAGAACAGCCCCGTTACAAGAGGTGCAGCGCCTGATGGCACCACAATCATGCAAAGCCACGAAACAGCAAACAGCTCACGCAACCACGAGGAGGCTGGGCAGCAGCCGGCACACCAAGACAGCAACACCGCCAACCTCCTAGCACCATCCTACGCTCACCATGCTGCACTTGACGCCCGGCTTGAACTTTGACTCCAGCTGGCGCGCATCCAGCTTGGACCACGACAGCCCCTTGAAGAAGGCGTGGCGCTTGATGGCGGCCACTCCGTCGGGGCCGCTGCCCAGGCGCTGCGCGGGGTCACGCACCAGCAGGCCCTTCAGCAGGCTCAGCGCGTTGCTGGAGCTGCAGTGGTCAAGCGGGGCAGCAGCGCATGCGTCAGATGCGCATGTGTCAGCATGCAAACACTGAAAAAAGTATGAGCAACCAATCACATGAACTTGGGGAAGTTGGGGCTGGCGCCCCTGATCTGCTGCACACAGCACACGCACCCATTGCTGCGTCACGGTGCACAACTGCAGGACAAACACATTCTTATCCAATGCAACCAACTATCAGCCTGCAGGGCACTCAAAGGAACATGCAAACTTGAGCTTGGCGCCCGTGATCTGCTGCTGCAGCACCCATTGCTGCCCCACAGGGCACAACTGCAGGACAAACAACACATCTATACTCTTCAACTCACAGGAACTTGGGGAACTTGGGCTTTGCGCCCGTGATCTGCTGCTGCAGCGCTGCGCGGCTCTTGGCCCTGAAGGGCGGCTGCCCGGCCAGCATCTCGTACAGCAGGATGCCCGTGGACCACCAGTCCACGCTGCGGCCGTGGCCCTTGCCCTCGATGATCTCGGGCGCCATGTACTCCATGGTGCCGATGAAGCTGTTCGTCCTGCAGCAGCAACAGCAGCACAATCAACTACTCAGTCAGTCACTCAATGAACCTATGATCAAAAAAGGAGTAAATAGGCAAATGATCAGGGGCCATGTACTCCATGGTGCCATGAAGCTGTTGGTCCTGCAGGAGGACAGCAGCAGCAGACAGCAAAATAGCAAGCAAGCAGTTGTGAGCAAAGTTGGTCACGCGCAATAGGCAGGCGCGCTTTGCTGCTTTTCTGTGCAATTCACTCCCCACACCAAGCAGCCCCCCCACCTGCTGTCCTCCTGCGTGTCCCCCTTGGCCAGGCCAAAGTCGGTCAGCTACGCATACCCGCGCTCTCCAACAGCCAGCACAACAGCACCACATCCAGCAGCCTCACCTGCTGTCCTCCTGCATGTCCCCCTTGGCGAGGCCAAAGTCGGTCAGCCGCACGTGGCCGTCACTGTCCAGCAGCACGTTCTCAGGCTTCAGGTCGCGGTGCACGATGCCGCGCTCGTGCAGGTACGCCAGCGCAGCAACAATCTCCGCGGTGTACAGCCGCGCCACATCCTCGTCAAACACACCCTGCGGGGGGCAGCAGCAGCAGCAGCGAAAATGATCGATGCCTTCATGCAGAGTATTGCCACGCCACATCCTCGTCACACACGCCGGGGGGCAGCGGCAGCAGCAGCAGCGAGAACGTTAAATGCCTTCATGTAGTGCAGCGCCCGCGCCACATCCTCGTCAAACACAGCCGGTACAAGGAACAGCAGCAGCAGCCGCAGCAGCAGATGCAGCTGGTTGTGCTCCTGCTGCACCTCCGTCCAACCCAGCGCTCTGCAAGGAGCTTCGATGCCAGCAAACCTGCGATTGCAACGCAGTAAGTGACGATGTACCAGCCAGTACGTGCGGTTTTGTACTAATGGTGCATCTTTGGCTCCGTTTGCAGGCAATGAACAACAGAGGAACAAGCTGATGACAGTGAGTGCCACAGTGATGCAGCAAGTACGTGCGGCATTGTGCTTGGTGGCAGTAACCTGGCACCGAATACAACAGCGCAAGTATGGCTGGATTACTGTGGCACCGACTGTCATCAGCTTGTTTCATCTGTTGTTCATTGCAGGACATAATTCAGAGCGAGTCAAGCCAGCTGGCTGTACCCTCATGACCAGCTGCGGTCACCACCACTCACAGCTGAGCCACCACACCAACGCCCAATCCACTTGACCCCATCACATGACCTCATCACAACCAACAGTTAAATACCAGAACGTCAAGCGTACTGTTGCTGTATGGTAACAGACGCCTGCACTGACATCTGGCACACGGGGAAAATGCAAGCACCACATGCAGCCTGCTGCATCGTAAGCACATGTGCATGCTCTGCTGCGGCATTAGATACACACCACAACCTCCACGCACCTGGCGGCACAGAAAGGCTGGCCTACACTGACAAAGTCCAGCACCAGGTGCAGCTTGCAGCGTCATAAGCACAAGTGCATACACCCGGCAACCTCAAACGTAAAACAAACACGCACCTGGCGGTACAATTTGAAGAAGAGGTGGCCTCCATTGATGAAGTCCAGCACCAGGTACAGCTTGCTGCATCACAAGCACAAGTGCATAAACACCCGCGACAGCCTCAACACGCACCTGGCGGTACAGGTTGAAGAAGAGGTGGCCGCCGTTAATGAAATCCAGCACCAGGTACAGCTTGCTGGCGCTCTGGAAGCTGTAGCGCATCGTCACGATGTAGGGGTGCACCACGGCCGTGAGCAGGTCGCGCTCCGCGCGCACGTAGTCGCCGTGGTCCTTCTGCAGGATGCGCTCCTTGCGCATCACCTTCATCGCAAACACCTTGCCGCTGGAGCGCGCACGCACCTGGAACACCTGCAGCAGCAACGCCAGCAGCAGCAGCAGCAGACGATAACGATGAGTCACTGGGTGTTGAACGGCATAGCACCAGCTGCTGAGGCGAGAGACGCAGGAGCTGCTGCATTTTGAAACACCAGCTGCCCCAGAGCACACGCAGTTGTCCTGCTGCTGTGCTGCTTGTACCGGCCGCACCACTTCCCTGCTGCGGGGGCCTGTTGCCGCACAGGACTGCATCTGCTACTGCACCATGCATCACATCGCCACCAGCTCCAACCAATCGCTTTGTCTGCAGGTACAGCTGCTGCTGCTGCTCCTGATCAAGCAGTGCTGATCAAATAGTCTTTAGCCCGCCCCCACCTTGCCGAACGCGCCCTGGCCCACCACCCGCAGGATCTCAAAGTCCTGAGGGCCCAGCTTGGGCTGGCTCTTGTCCGTCACAGCAGCGCTCTGCACGTACGCAGCATCAGCCAGCAGGTCCCGCTGCGCCTTGGCGATTGCCGCTGCATCCTGCTCTGCTGCCGCTGCCGCTGCGGACTCCTTATCGCTGCCGTTGCTGCCATTGCGGGCGTGGCCACCTGCTGAGATGGGCATGGCAATGGGGCAGCTGCGGGTGCTGGCGTTGTCTGCTGAGCAGGTGCTGGCGTTGTCTGAGCTGTCCTCTGGGGCCTCTGGCTGAGCATTGTGGAACTCATCGTCACCAGCATCGCTGTCTTGCTGCTCATCCAGAGGGCTGGTGAGCTGTTGGCGGGCATGAAAGCAGAGTAGCGGGAACAGCAGCAGGGGGTGATGACTACAAGTTGGTGGACGGGTGAGACTAGCTACTGCAGGTTTGACGCAGTGAACAGAGTCGATTGAGCAGTGCAATTGGGAGCAGATGCATGTCCCTGCATGCTGGAAGGCACAGGTGCTCAGACACCTATGCAAGGAAACTGCCATGACGCAAGGAAACTGCCATGACGCAAGGAAACGCAAGCATGCGTTGTTGACGCTGCAGCCGACAACCTCATGATGCTCCTGTCATTGGCGGTACAACTGCAGCTGGTGATTGGCAATTAGACAAACTGCAATATCAGGCTGGCCGCCACTGCTGCAGGCGGCAGCAGCAGCAGGAGGTGCCAGCCTCGGCACCGCTGCATGCTGCTCTATCCCAGCACTTAAAGCCCTTCCAAACACACTGCTGATGAAGCTCACCGAGCCTCGGCGGCTGCCGTGGTCAAACATGTCCTCAAACGTCAGATTGTCTGAGAGGCAGGTAGCAAGCTCTGCCAGGCCGTTCGGCGTTGGCAGAGCAGCATCAGCTGCGTCGCTCGGCGTCACTATAACTAGCTTTGTAACAGCTGGCTTCAACGCAAGTGCTGCTGATGCAGCACTGATGTCGCTTATGACGCTGCCGGCTTTGCCAGCAACAGCACACCCAGGTACATACGCTGGTGCCTCTGGATTAAGGACTTTCATATCAGATTTATGGGCCTCTGGCACCCACGCGTTGGCTGGCGAGTGGCGTTGTTGTTCGCTTCCCGTTTTGTTCGAACGACCAGCAGCGGCCAAGCTTCCGGCTGCTGGTGAGTTCAACCAGCTGGCTTTCCACAATCAGTGTCACAGCACACGCAGACGAACATGAAGTTGAGCAGGGTGCGCTGCAGCAGCCGAAGAATGGCTGGAATTGAGGGCTGAACGTCAATGGCACGCATTTGTTTCTTCGTTATTACAAGAACTGAGTTGCCACAGGTGTCTATAGTGGCATATAGGCAGGGGCGAGCGCCAGAATCTTGGGAATATGAGCGGTTGCTGCATGACACTGACGCAGCGCCTCGCCATTGCAAGCAGAAGCGCAGCTTGCATGCCCAAATATCATTATATTCAAACAGAAGAAGTCAGCGTGAGCTTCATGCAGCATCAGACCACTGCCTATGAATCAACCAGTGTGGACTCATCCGAGAACTGAGCGCCCAGCATGTGTCTGAGTCAGCTGACAGCTGCATGGATGGGTGGTAAAAAACGCCCATTACGGTCCACGAGACTAGGTATTTATGGAATGATGCTGGCGAGTGCACCGCTGACAGATTCTTGTGCCTGGCAGCAGGCTGGGTGTGATGCGCAGGGCATGTTCGCAACGGCACCTCTGCCTTCGAACGTCATTTGTGCTGCATACACATGTGTGCTTCTGACATTGTGCAAGTCTGTCAGCACCAGACCGACTCTCCTGCCAATTCAACAATACCCAGTGGCTGTTTTTGTTGGGCTATACCATGCGGCAGTGACAGCATCTGCCCAATGTGCAGACGCCTGGCTCATAGGTTGATCAACGCTGAGTCTCGAGCAGACTGCCGTGCCCCGATCAATGTTTGGCTGCTGCAACACCAACGCTGATGCGCAGTATTCTCGGCCATTCTTGACCTGCTACTGGCCACAGCAACTGTACAGTGTCATAAACCACATGCAAAAGAGCCTATCACACCAAACAACGCATCGAAATCCTGCGAAGGACAGTACCTGCACTCAAACAGGAACCTGCCTGTCGTGCTGGGTACGAAGGAATGATGAGCGCGGTCTCTTGACTGCCCTGGCCTGCAACAGACATCTTATAGCTGTTGAAACCATCAATTGATCGAAACGACGCCCAAAATCGATGCAGACGCACAGGTTTTTGCGGTTCATGACTGTTAGATAACACTGCTGATCTCGCGAGATCGTTGCATTGAAAGTGGCTGGAGCGCGCACGAAGCGAACGTAGCACCGTCTCCATCAACGCTGGTCGCTGCCCACCGCTTGATTTCACCCGTTGCCTCCTCACACAACACAGGCAGGATGAAGGTCCAGGTGGGTGATCCGCTGGATTGGCTGCTAGTTAAGGAGCCGGATTGGCATTTGCAGCAGTCGTTCAACCAGATGGCAGCTGCGATTGCCTGGGCAGTCGAAGCACTGCCGGACACTTGGGCAGAGGCACTAGCAGGGACACTGTGCAGCAGAATCAAAGCAGCAGGTCGAGCAGGATTAAGATACAAGATGCAGCCTGATGACGGTTTCGTGTTTCTGCGGGCAGGCTCTGTTCAAGAAGGCCGCTGCGCCTAAGGCACCCAAGCAGGCCCCCAAGGCCGCGAAGAAGGCAGCAGTGAAGCCCAGCGGCACCAAGACCACCCGCGGCTGGCTGGGTGGCGCTGGTGGCGCACAGGGTCTGGACAAGTGGTATGGTGAGTAGCTTTCTACAGTCCTGGCGTCGGGCTGGGCAAACAAGCTGTTGGTCGGACCGCAAGGAAGCGAACCAGCAGCAGCGGAGCTTCATTGGCGACGGGACCGCGTCCGTATAGCATCGAAGAAACCACAAATAAGATCGGGGATGGCAGATGCAGCAATTCTGCCCGTGACATGGCATGCTGCTTCCTTTGCGGTGCACAGTTGTTCCCGGCAGTTCCATGGATCTGGGCACCATTCACGCCCCTGAAGTTCACAACATCAGCAATGTAACCGTCAAAGCCCCGTGAATTGCAGGATCTGGGCTGCATGGCAGTGCATGCCGCAAAGCACCACTCCAGGCTGCCGCTGCTGCTGAGTACTGACTGTTGTCCTGCTGCTGTGTTTCCTGCTGTTTTCCACAGGCCCCGACCGCGCACTGTTCCTGCCTGGTGGTCTGCTGGACAGGAACGACCTGCCAGACTACCTGGACGGCACCCTGGCCGGCGAGTGAGTGGCAGCAGCACCAGCTGCAGCAGAGCAGTGGAACAGTGGCCATGGCAGCTGAAATCTCTGGATGCAGCTGCAGCAGCAACTTGGGGGCTGCCGCGAATCAGCGGATGTTGACAGCTTGCAGTAGCTGCACGGAGGCTTGGCAGTGTTTTGTAGTGGCTGCAGCCTTTTCATGGAGTTCAGCTGCAGTGGAGTGGCACCTGTCGGTCAGCAGCAGCACTGGACAGGCAGTTGCAAACAGTATGCTACTTGGCTAATGTTACAAAACCAACAGCTCACTGATTGACAGGCATTATGCACGCCAATGCAGCGTGCGCCCTCTGAAGGTTGACACGCACCCCTCATCACTGTTGTGCCCTTGCGCTGTCCTCCTGTGCCCCTGCAGCTACGGCTACGACCCCCTGGGCCTGGGCAAGGACAAGGAGACTGTGGAGAAGTACAGGGCCAACGAGCTCATCCACGGCCGCTGGGCCATGCTTGCCGCAGCTGGCATCATCATCCCCGAGGGCCTGCAGGTGCGCAGACTGTTTGAATTTTCGTACGACCGGCAGCCTGGCCTTGCTGCGTGCTTTGCCTGCTGCTTCTGTTTGAGTTTGTCGCAAGGTGTCCTGGTGGTGGTCTAGCTGGGGTGTGTCCGCAGAGCTGAGTGCCTTCCGGCAATGGCTGCAGTCAAGCTTCCTCTTGCTGTTTTCACTGCAAACAACACCAGCTGGCTTTACGAATTGTGTCTCTGTGAGGTTGCACCACCTGCAGCTATCATCATCATCCCCGAGGGCCTACAGGTGCGCGGACTTTGTGAATTTATCTTTTGTACGAACTTTTGTACGACCGGCAGCCTGGCCTTGCTGCCCGCTTTTCCTGCTGCTTTCTGTTTGAAGTTGCCGCAAGGTGTCCTTGTGGTTGAGTAGGGGTGTCTCCACAGAGATGAATGTGGCTTGCTGAGCTGGCTGCTGAGTCATGGAGCTGTGCAGCCACTGGATGCATGGACCGCGTCTCGTCAGGCTGCACAGAACATATATTCTCTTGTAGCCAAAGTGCAACGAGACGCAGCCAGAATGGTCATCTCGCTGCAGCAGCCTGTTATCTGCGTTGCACCATGGGCGTACCATGCTGCAACGCAAATAACAGGCTGCTGCAGCGCCCTGACCATGGCTGAAATCTAGTTGCACTTTGGCTACAGCATACTCCAGCAGTCACCTTGGTTGTACACGCCCTCAGTTCATCACCTCAGGCACCGTATGTCGGACCCCAAACACTCTATCCCTGACTTCCTCCCAATGCCTTCACCTGCTGTCCCACCCCCGCTCCTGCAGGCCAACGGTGCTGACATCCGCGGCGGGACCTGGTTCGAGACCGGCGCTGAGATGCTCAACGGTGGCACCCTCAACTACTTTGCCGTGCCCTGGGGCATCGTGAGCAACCCCCTGCCCCTGTTCGCTGTCGTCGCTGTCGAGGTGGCACTGATGGGCGCAGTGGAGGCCTACCGCCGCAACGGCACCGGCCCAGCTGGTTACAGCCCAGGCGTGGGCAAGTTTGATGCCAGCAGTGAGTGGCCACTTTTGAGATTGAGTTCTAAATATAATATCAAGTGTGATGGCTGCTGTTGGTGGTTGTGTAAGACTGGCAGGTCTGATTGCACCTAGGACTGCAGCAGTAGCGCAGAACAATAGCAGTGTTTCTTCGCCTGCTGCTATCTTGACACCCTGGTATCTTGACACCCTGGTATCTTGACACCCTGGACAACCCGTACCCTGTTGGTCCACCCCAAACACTGTGTTTTTAATCTGACGATTGCTGCTGCTGTGCTGTTTGCTGTTCACAGTCTTTGACGGCCTGGACAACCTGTACCCGGGCGGTCCCTTCGACCCATCGGCCTGGCTGACGACCCCTAGGTTCAATCTGACGCATGCTGCTGCTGGTCTGAGTTGCTGTTCACAGTCTTTGATGGCCTGGACAACCTGTACCCCGGTGGTCCCTTCGACCCCCTTGGCCTGGCTGACGACCCCGAGGTGCTTGATACCCTGTATGACTCTGACACATGCTGCTTCTCTGCTGTTTCTGTCGTGCCCCGCAGTCTTCGATGGCCTGGACAACCTGTACCCCGGTGGTCCCTTCGACCCCCTTGGCCTGGCTGACGACCCCGAGGTGCTTGAGGAGCTCAAGGTCAAGGAGATCAAGAACGGCCGCCTCGCAATGATCAGCGTGCTGGTGAGTGGCCTGCCTGCTGATGCGGGGTTTGGGTTCAATTTCTGATGTAGCTTTTGGGTGCGGTCTTCTGACACAGCTGTTGGGTACCAACACAAAATGCCACTTTGTAGAGCTGTTGCAGGGCTTCAGACAGAGCCTCACCACACCAGCAGGAGGTCTGTTGTGGTTGGGATATGTAGCTGCGAGGTGATGTCTGCTGCTGGGGCTTGGAAGGGGCTGAGAACTGGTGCTGGCTGTAGCAGCGTTTTGGAAAGGACAGGGTAGAGACTGGCCGGACAATGCATGTAGCCTTGGCTTCAGATCTGCAGTTGCCTCCACCGAGCGTATAACTGTACTAGGAATGAAACTGACCCCATGTTGCTGCTGCTGCTGCTGTCCATCCCTGCAGGGCTTTGCTGTGCAGAGCTACGTGACCGGTGAGGGCCCATACGCCAACTGGTCCAAGCACGTGGCTGATCCATTCGGTGAGTGGGCAGACAGGGCGTGGTCAAGCAGAGAGACGCGTATCCAGCAGATGATAAGTGGTCCTGCGGCAGTCTGCCTGTTGCGCTGTTGCCAGCTGCAATCAACAGGCTGATGGACCGACAGATGTGAACAAATGCAGTTGTGGGTGCTGCTTAGCTGTGCACCTCCACTGCATGCCAGGTAACCGCAGCATGGTCCTCATCACATTGTCAGATGCTGACATCCATGTGCTGCTGTCGTGCTTGCTGCTTCTTCTTGTCCACTGCAGGCTACAACCTGCTGACCGTGCTGGGTGCTGAGGAGCGCACCCCCACCCTGTAAACAGCTTCCTGTAACAATGTTACAGCAAGCACTGTTTAGAGCGTGTGACAACAGCCTGAGGAGTTAGTGCGGTATGCCACCCGCGCAGCAAGCAGCAAAGAGTTGCAGCAGCAGTGCGGATGGCGAGGGGTGGTGTGTTCGAATCTTGTTTGATTGCTTGAAGCAGGGCCTGGCCTGGTAGATCAGGTTTTGTGCGCAGCACGAGTTTGCAGCAGCACGCTCAGGCAGGTGGCCTGGCTTGTTAGCATTGCAGGATGTCTAGTGTGGTGTTGATTGCGAGCGTGTGCATGTGTGTATGTGCTTTTGAGTTGATGCTCGCCCCAGCAGGGAGCTGAGTGAATGTACAGCGGAGCGGGTGTTGTGTAACACTCTTGGCCTTTCAATGCTGTTCTGCGCGTGCCAGCGATCGTCTCGTTGGTAGCAGCAGTGAAACAGAGATGCTGCCCTGCCGCCTGATGGCTGTTGGACAGGGCTGGGACAGAAGGAAGAGCTGTTCAGCTCTTGACAACTGCTTAGCAGGCTGCAGAGTGCAAGCAACCGTGCAGTGCACGTGATGTTGGAGATCGGCAGCCTTGCGTACGGCAGCGGCAATATTGTCCGATGTACGGCGTACCAACAAAAGCTGCAGCAACTCACCGAGCAGCGCAAGGTGATTACGACTGCATCACACTCCAGCCCTTCAAGGGACGTTTCAGCGCCTCGTGCTCGCCTCGTGTCGCTTGCCGATGTGAATCCAACTCCTGGGAACGCACCCGCCGAGTAGTACGTACAAGCAGATGTGAGCATTAGAAAAACATTGTCATGATGCTCGTACACAGCATTTCAGGTTGTCCGTGACATCTTGCGCGTTCCGTGTCGGGGAGCCGGTGTCGACCACATGGCTTCTCAGAAGCCATCCGGCAGTGCTGGGACAATGCTCAGCCAGGCTGGCATATCAGTGTGCTGCTGCTGTTCAAGACAGGTAACACCTGCTGAAGTATCAGGAAAGCCTCCCCTGTTGAAGTTCAGCACCTCATGTTGAAGCTTCACTGATGCATGCCATGCGCTGCGGCAGTGCAAGTTGCATTGCCTCACCGACGACTCGGTTGTATAACACGTGTGAGCAGGTGTGGTGCCTGTATACTAGTATAGGGCCCATAGCTCGTTGAATAACCGTCAAAGCCTTCCAGCTTATTGGGAGCGGCCAAAAACGGCCACACGCTGTGGCTGCAGCGACCGAGAATGTCACATGTGAAAAACGGCCACGTGTTTGAAACACAGCAGTATCATCATCGTCATCATCATCATCATCATCATCATCATCATCATCATCATCATCATCATCATCATCATCAGTGTTTGAAACACAGCAGTAGTCAGATACACCACAACAGTAATCAAACACATTTGATATGGGCCATATCATATTGCACATTGGCAGTATGTGGACCATCAAGGCATGTGGGCTGCACACGCCATTTGCAAGTCAACCATGCAGCGTGCCTTCACCCCCATCTTTGTATGCAGCAGGGTCACACAAGCTGCTGCTCGGCTTGTTTATCTGCAGTGGCACAGCAGGCGTCCTCTGCCGCGCCTTGGCCGCCAACCTTGTTGCAGTAGCTGCATCAACAAGCACCTCTGCATTATCAGCCACGGACAAGCACTGCAGCTTCGAACTGGGTCCCAGCAATGCCTCATAGAACTCAGGTGCATCATCAGCCGCACGCTCCAGTTTGTTGCCGTGCACCTTGAGCACTGCCAGCTGCCGCATGCTGACGTACCAGCTAGGCAGGCTGCCCGTGAGGCTGTTGCGGGAGATGTCCAGCACACGCAGTTGCTGCAGGCGTGTCCAGGCTGCTGGCAGGCTGCTGCTGAAGTCGTGGCCGGACAGAATAAGCACCTGCAGTACACGTACACGGGGCAACAGCACACACGTAAGCGTATGTTTTTGTTCTATAATTGCCAGCATGAGGCGTGTCCATGCTGCGGACAGTGCGCTGCTGAAGTTGTGGCCAGCAAGCATGAGCACCTGCAGTACACGTACACAGGAAACAGCACTACACACGTAAGCGTATGAGCTCCCAGGATCACCAGCTTGAGGCGTGTCCAGGCTGCTGGCAGCTGGCTGCCAAAGTTATGGCCGGACAAGGCACCTGCAGGCGCAGCACAAGGCACCTGCACACGCAGCACATCAACAGGCAGCACCCTTGACGACAGCAATGCTGCTGATGATCTGCTGAACATCACGTACTGCTGCTGCTATTGCTGAGGCCGCCTGATATCACAACCAGCTTTCTGCTGCATGGTGCAGGCGCCCACGCATAACAATAATAGCACGCCTCCTGGCAGGACCATGCTTTGCGCATACTGCTGTGAACGTACTTGCTGCAGCTCAGCTAGATTACTGCATACACTGTACAATGTATGTACAGAGTGCATACGGCACAAGTAGATGTGTGCAGGTGTTCAGGCCTTTGAAGAAGGCTCCTTGCAGTGCTCGCAGCTCATTGAAGGCGCTTGGCATCAGCACCTGTGCACTAGTGTGTACCAGTGCTGCGGGAAGTATTTGCAGAATTAGCAGCATGTGGATCTTGCTGTCAACCAAGTCAGCCCTCACCTGCAGTAGCTCCATCGCTGCGTAGCTGCCAGGCAGCGCCCCAGTCAAGCCACCTTTGCCCGGCCGTGACACAGAAAGGTCCAACACCCGCAGCTGCTGCAAGCCCAGCGCACTCGGCTGCACACCCGCAATCTCTGCAGCTGCCGCCTTGTAGCCTCGCTCTGGTGTTGCTCCTGCAGCAACAGATGCCTGCCAAGCTAGCTGCAACGCTGCCGCATCCACCCACTCAAGCGGCAGTCCCCCTGTTATCCCGGATTCCGTGATCTCTAGCACCTGAAGCTTCAACAAGCCCCAGGTGGGAGGTAATGTGCCCGCAATGCCAGAGCAGTTGACAGCCTTGAACTCACGCAGCTGCTGCAGTGCTGCATATGCCGAAGGCAAGGTACCGCTAACACCGGTGTGCGATAAGTCCAAGGTTTGCAGCGCTCCCAGGGTGTACCAGCTGTTAGGCAGCTGGCCGGTAAGCCTGGGATTGCTGCTGATGTCCAAGTGCTTCAGGTCCTCGAAATAGGTGAGGCCTGGCTCAAGCGGCGGCTGTGTGCTTTCTAGCGGGCCAGATAGGCCGAGTCCTGATAGGCTCAGCGACTGCAAGTGCGTGAGATTCTGGATGCTGGTGACCACATCCAGCAGTGCAACCGCAGTGGATGCATCAACACGGACGCTCGCAGCTTTGAGGTCGATACCCACAACATTGTTCAGGCTGTTGCAGCTGATGCCAACCCAAGTTCCATTGCAGTAGTTGGTGCCTGCAATCACAAAGCATCAGTATGACTCAGCCCACGCACCAAGCAGCAGCAGCAGCAGCAGGAGGTTTGAGGCCTGACAGAAACCCATTGAGCCTCCTTTGTCCACTGCAGTTTGGGTGATGTGCCACACTGCAGCAGTGACTTAATGAATTCAGGTGCAGCATGTGCACTGCCATGACACCCCCCCCAGATGTCACGTACGCTCTCAGTCACTGCTGTGCTCAGGCTGGTGAATGCTATTCTCACAACAAGGCTGAGCCGTGTACTGACAGCAAACGGGGTGCCCCATGTTAAACACTGCGCTGTGCTGCTGGCATGATGTGCTCACCAGCAATCCATGTGGTGAGCCCCCCAAGGTCCAGCACGCATGCTCGGCTGAACAGCCCCTTCAATGCTATGAGGGCAGCTGCTTCACTGCTGACAGCAGAACACAGCGGCAGTGGTTTCTCTTGGTAAACGCGCACTCCATCAGGCAGGCATCCCCGTACACCTGTAAATGACACCTCAATAGAACCTGAGGAGAAGTGCCGCCATGCAGGCGGCACTGTGCCAGCTAGTCTTTCGTTGCCTGCTAGGGTAAGCGTCAAGTTGCGTGGCATGACTGCTGCAGCACCCCAAGCGGAAGGAAGCGTCCCCCACAGCTGATTGAACTCCAACAGCAGGCTTTGGATATTTGGAAGACCTGCAAAGCTCGCTGGTAGCGTTCCGGTGAACTTGTTGAAGCTCAGATCCAATGTAAAAAGGCTTGTCCACTTTCCCCAAGAGTTGGGCAGCTGGCCGGTCACCCCGCAGCCAGACAAAATCAGGGTTTGCAGCCGCGCTGCTGCGCTGGGAAGGTTGCGCGGGAGTTGCATATCTGCTGGCCAGGTGTTGCCTCTGCACCCGATGCATTTGAACTCTGACAGATATGGCAGACCCCTGACAACGGCAGCCAGGTGACTCATGTTCAAGCCAACATACAAGTCTCCCAGTTGCTGGTTGAAGCGAATCGCTGTCACGCACTCAGCACCTGCCACGATTGCCACCACCACCTCCAAACGAACATCAGTCACTTCCAAGCTTTGCCAAACAGTTGCTTGGGTTTCGCCATTGCCAACCAGGCGGCCAAGATCAGACGTGCGGTTCACCAGGCGCTGTATTGCAGCATTGATTGCTGCCTTGTCTTTCCCTGCACCTAATAACAGCTTTGGCAGCACCCTCAATGCAGCCCGCTGTTTGACAACCAGCGAGTCAGCGTTGCCGTCGCACATCCCTGTTACTTTGGTGCTCGCGTATGTTACTTCGAATGCATCAGGCAGCGGGATGCACCCTTCAAGTGCTTGGTTGTTGTCCAAGTGCAGATACCGCAAAGTGTCGGCAGCCGTTTGTTGCCACGTGCGTGGAACACGACCCTGTGTATGTAGTCAGGCAACAGCACTGCGGGTGTCAGGGGCTCTGAAAGCTGCATTTACAGCATGGCATAGCTGACATAGCTTGTGTGGCCGTATATGTACACCACAATGACGGTGGTGATAAACATAATATGCACTATGCACAGCGTGCTGCGTAGCCCTTTGACAGTCAAACCTTGGACAAAGTGCCGGACGCTGACAGGTCTAACAAAAGATAGCTTGTGCCTGGTTGTGCAGTCATTTTATTCCAAACAGCCAATGGGGGCATACGCATCTCATGCGTTGTAATGCGTGCTGCTTCAGCAGGAACGCTGACAATTTCTACAACTATCACCAATGCACCTCACCTCGAGCAAATTCCCTGACAGGTCAAGCACGGTTGCCCGCGGCATGTCAGCCGTGCCAGCCGCACCAGCCGGCAGCGAGCCACTGAACATGTTATTCTGTAGGAACAGCACATTTGCCATCGTCAGGAGCCCTGCCGGAAGCTGCCCAGCGAGGCGATTATTGGACAAATCAATAACGGTGTTGGAGCCGTCTACTGAAGCCTGGGCAAAGTTGAAGGACTGTGGGAGCGTTCCGCTGATGCCACACATCCCGCCAGCTGGATCGCTGGCACCCACAGCTCTCGCCACTGGTGTGACTGTGACTGATCGCAAGCTCGGCAGACCGGCTAACAGCCGGGGCGGCAGGGATCCCCGCAAGCAGTAGTGGTTCACAACTAAGGTCTCGAGCTTGGGGAATGAGGCCAGATCTGGAAGTAGTGTGCCCCCGCCGACATAGATCTGAAGCCATTGTAGGTCAACGAGGCTCCGAAGTGCGGCCACCATGCCTGCATCTAATGCTGGCACAATACGCAGAGCTTCGGGGATGCTGTCTGGTACATCCAGCACTTCCAGGTGAAGCATGGTGATGTTGCACGGCAGCGGTGCAATCCATTCAGCGCATTTGACGCCCAGCTTCACTTGAATGCCTCCCGGTGTCGTCTCCTTCGTTGGTATGAGCGTCTCAAACGGCTTGACAGAGCGCAGTCGCTGCAGAACCCAATCTGACGTTACGGATGCATCTACTTGCCTCAGCAGCTGCAGGAGGCCGTATGCTGGCCCTTCGCCAGAAGTGGCACGTGCCATGCGGCTACCACTGATGGTGGCAACCCTGTCAAAGTTTTCAAATGACTTCCAGTCATTGTTGCAGACCCTGATAGGCTTGCCGACTGGCAGCGTTGCCGTGATGTTGATGTCTTTGTAGTTCATGGCACAGGCGACAACACCTACATTGAATGAGGCATGTAGCAGTGTCTGTGTGTCACACATAGTCTCATGTATACGTACACACAGTGTTAGCAGCCGTCAAGAACAACACTTGTCACGGCCAGATATGCCAGCAGTGCTCGTCATTCTCCAATCATGTGGGTGAGTCCCAGCCTGCCAGTGGTTCAAACACCTCACAAGCAGGTGCACCTGATGCCCATGTGCCCACCTGGTTCAGCACATGCTGTGAAGTTGGCTGCAGTGCAGGTGACCCTGCTGAGTGCACCAGCAGCATCATAGTAGGAGCACTGCATGTTGGCTTCCCCTGTTGTGTAGCTGGATGTGACGGCGTTGGCGGTGCTGAGCGCCACACATACGTCGTCCGCTTTCAGAGTGGTCCCAAATGCGTATTTGAATGTGACGAGCGCTCCCAAGACACCCAAGTTGGCTGGGTCTTGCACAACCTGTCAGCAGCATGCAGTTCAGAACACTGGTGGCCATCTGATGCTGTTCTGAATAAAACATGATCGCACTGTTAGCGGTGTGCCATTTGAATGACAGACTTAGGATGTGCATGACTCAACTTTGAAAAAAAGCAGCATGTCTGCTGAGTACAAGCATCCACCATAAAGGCACCAGAAGTGAACTGCAGCACTCACGCGCCTGGGCCATGGCAACTGCTTCCATGTCCAATGCCTGACCTACGCTCACCTGCCGCATGTCAAGCACAAAATGATCGACAATCGCAGCCAGCGTGTCACCGCGGCGTATGGTGTAGCTGTAGCAGCTGGCCCTGTCTCCCCGCCTTGGTGTCAGCTGCAGCCGCCTGCTGCGTGTCCATGGTTGATCAGCGTTAGGGTTTATTATAGTTGACTCAGCCGGGTAACAAGATACTGCGTAGGTGGCGTCAGGGGTGCCTACCCCTGAGAGTCCCATTTGCATTTTGAACAGGCCGTCACTTGTTACGCCACTGGATCGCAGCTGGCCAGCTGCTGTGCCCTTGCCCCAGCTGTTGAGGATCGTCCTGCATGTGTAAGCCCAGCACATACATGTGCTCAGCTGCCAAGCAAGGCACCTAAGTGTGATACATGTGCTGGCAGGGTCACACACCAGTACAACAGGCAACAATAACAGTAGCTTCAATGGCTGCTTGTCATATGCGAGCCTCACCAGGTGAACTTTTCGTTGTCGTAGCCAGTAATCAAGGCTGCATGCGCAAAGCTGCAAGGCAAATCATCAGCAACAGGCGCCGACGGCGTTAGCAACGTGCAAACAGAGGACTCCTATTTTGAAGATAAATGTCTGGGTTGTGTACCACAGTTACGTCTGCATGCATCTTGTGCTGATGGTGGGTGCTTGCAGCTGTAGTCTTTGTTCTCAGTTTGCTCAGTTTGCTCAGCTTGGCATGGCACCTACTATGTACTGCAACGGGCACACTGCTGTACCAGCGCTCAATCCTAGCGACGTGACAGCAGCCACAACCGCACAGATGCACTGTAAGCTGATGCACAACGGTTCAGCCCCATACATCAGACCCGGATGCGCATCACAGACTGCAGCACGTATGCACCTCGGGCGGGATGTGACGTTGTAACGGTATGGCGGCAGCGAGAGGCCCGGCTGGGTCTTTGCGCTGCTGTTGAACTGCACATCAAAGTCGTTGCTGACCACCATCCTGTGCAGCAGCATCAGCAGCAGCAGCAGCGGCGGCGGCAGCAGTAGTAGCTGAACAGGCAGCTGTTGCCAACAATCAGCAGCGTTGAGGTAGCCCTGCAAGACGTCTGGGGTGCATACGCTGCAAACCATAAGGGTGCTGTTGGTAGTGCTGTTCTTGCCAGGTGGTGAACAGCAGCCGTTTGCACCTGCACCCTTCTCCATCATCACTGATGTGGCTGCCTCTACCGTCACGCACACACAAGACCTCCGCATCGCTGTGGTGTACAAATGGCACATGATGTCAATACCAAGTCAGCAACATCCCCCCTCATGCCTCACCTAGTCACTACCGCCCCTTGGCTGCGTATGGCTTGCTGCACCTGCGCAAACGAGCTGAGAGACTTGTAGGAGCAGCTGAACAGGCGCTGCTTCTGAAACGCTGCTGCGCACTGCAGGGTGGTTGCTGCTGCGGAGCAGATGCCTGGCCAGTCGCTAACATCAGCTTCGTCCTGGCCTTTCAAAAGATTCCTGGTGTTGAAGCAAGAACTTGGGAGCATCCATTGCAAGTTGCTAGTCTGCATCAGTAGACAAGAAAGCAGCAAGGCAGCAGCAACTTGGTGTTGTCTGAAAGATGGCTATGGCGTGAGAGCTGAGTATTGTGTGTGGCGATGATATGTTAAAGCTATTTGCACATCTTGAGCAGATGCTATCTGTGCATCCTGAGCAGAATTGTGCAGCATAACAGACGACTCAACCAACTACACGAGTAACTGGCCGCCTGAGTCAGGGCAGCAGCGCCTGCCATACCAGCGCTGCCGTTGCCCACTGATGAGCAGATGGCACAGCAGTGGCTAATTCCCTCAAACTGCATTGCTCACAACTTGGCTTGCATTACGTTTTCAGATGCCCGTGTTCCAAATCATTGTCACATGCGCACACGTTGGACGTGTCATAAGCACATGTCATCACAGTGTTAGCACATGCCTCACCAGTGCCTGCAGTGCATCAGGGATGTCCCACCTACAGCAATTGCCAGTGAATCACATAGCATGTTGTCAGTTAGCAGCCGGGTCATGTGCGCGTGCCACTCACATTATGTCTTTTCCACCAGGTTCACAGCGCTGCTAGCAGAGGCTCCATCCTCATGGTTTGCTCACATCAATCAAGGTTTGCTCACATGAATCAATTGACAAGCAAACACCTTCAATGCAGAGGCCCTGCAGCCCGCCACGCACTTCAATATGCAACTACGCATACTGCAAGACACTGACGCTGCAGTTGTTCAGCTGAGCAGGCTTGCATGCAGTGCATGACCGGCTCTCAGGTGGTCCACTCAATTCGTGCAATGCACTGCTGCTTTGATTCAGCTTTGCTTGCATGCGGTGTTTGATGGACGCTGCTCGCCTGCTTGCCTCCCTGCTGATGGATCACAGTGCCGCTGCTGTTAACAACACCCACCCTGTTCTGCAGCTGCGCCCTTCTGGCGTTGCGCAGTAGTAGAAGGCCTGGGGGCTGATGGGGAACTGTGACAGGTCCTGCTGCAGCGCCCTGGCCACTGAGATCTGCACCGCCTTGGTGATGGCCTGCGACACACTGCGACAGCAGCAGCAGCAGTGGCCCTGATATGATGTGCTGGTTGGCAGCGATCTAGGAACACACCACACAGCAAGTGACGCCAGCAAGAGGAAGGAGTACATGATGTTTACTACACACTGAAGATATGTGGTCGCATGTGTGTTCAACAGTCGCAGCAAGTAAATGCGCAACCGTTGAAGTGTGACACTTCTACAGCTGGCTTCAAGATGTGCAGCATTATGTTGCGTTATGCAGCCACCACTTCAAGTTGTGGTTCAGTACCATACGATAAGGCTGCAAGCAACAGGTAGCAGCCGCAACAGCACAGCACCGCAGCGCTGCCTCCCGCGATGACTGCTGGCATGTCTTCTGCACAGCCCAAGCATGGGTGTGACAATACGCCAGAAACAACTGCGTACACCAGCACTAGCCAGCAGCGTACCACGTTGAGCACAGCTTCTGATCATTTGGCGGGCCAACATAATTGATGCGTCCAGGTGTGTCCTTAGGGTTGCTGCTGTCATACACCTCGGGGGAGCCGGCGATGTAGTACATGGCCGTCTGCACCGTAGCGAAGGATTTTGCATTGGCAAAGCCGCCAAGGTTGTTGGTGCCACCCCTGGCGCCCCTGGGAACGTGGCAGCAGTTGGAGCAGTGCTGTTTGAGCAGCAGCGACATGCAATGGGGAGCACGGAACGTGCTATTGCATGCAGCGGAGCTGTGCAGGCGTGGCATCGCATGCCATCCGAAGCTGCGGCAGCTGCAGCTTCCGCATGCAACCAGAGTAGCTAAACAGCATAAAATCTGTATGCTTTATCGAACAATGGTGGCGGTGCTCATTTTGCGATGTTTGTGCCGCACAATGGCATTGCGCCTTCCAGAAAGCCTCGCATGAACACCGCTGCGCTATGAAAGCAACTGTGAACAGGCGCACCTGCCCCTGCCTCCTGTGGTGGCCAGCTCCAGTGCCGACTCAAACTGTTCAAACTCGTTGGCAGTGGCCTCAGCGCCTGCCCCCAGGTTGTCCGCTGACACAGACAGGCCCTGGCCTGACGCAACACGGATGAAGCTGCTGCTGCTGCTGCTGCTGCTGTGCTGACCCCATGGCGTCAACGTAAGCAACACAAGGGCCGCACAGACCGCTGCTCGACGCCAAAGCTTGCAGTCGTGCATTGGCAGTGGTTAATCAAATAATTGTAGCCACCCTTGGGTCCCCTGTGTGACAAAGGCAGCAGCACAACAGCAGACATTGCGCCATCAGCAGACAGTAGAATGGCAAGAGTCCTCCAGCGTATTCCGCGCGAATACGAAGAAGTATAAAGCACTTACCGTGAACTTAATTTAAATCTAGATCCATTGATGGCGTTGTTGCCGTAGCGGAGCCGTAGCAAGAACTTCACAATCGTTGCTGAGATATGCCCGGTGCTGCAAGCATGCGCTTACTGCCAGCGGTCGTAAGTTGCACCAAAGTTGATCAAACAACTAATTCCTTAGCATAGTCTCTATGTGAGTGCTCTTCACCACATCAAAGAAGATGCCCGTGCGCAATGAGAAGTTCGAAGAAGTGAGCGCTACGGCGCCTTAGAGAAATAGCACAACCGGTTGACTTCACCAACAGCCGTATGCAACAGCCGAAGTAGCTCCATTTGGTAGCCCAGAACCTGCCAGCAGGTTGCTTTGGGCCGAGCCCAGTCGCGTCACCCAATGCCAGGTCACCTGGCCCACCTGAGGTGGGCTGGCCCATGTTGACTGATCAGTGCAGCCACTTACAAGATGCAAGCTGGCCGAAATCGCCGTACATCCTGCGCGGGCACAGACCCCACGGACTCAAGCCTGACAGCAGCACCACGTATGTCTGTACTCATATCCGCATCGGTTGCGCAGCCCTGGGCCACAACAACCTGTGCTGCAAGAACCGCGCATGCAGCATGGCGCCCGTCACAAACACACTGTGAACATTCTTGCCCAGTTATTGCAATAACAGCAGCATTTGCCACCACTACCCAACATCCGCTCTACTCCTGACAGCTAAACGCACCCTCCAACAAGGAAGCCTATCTGTCAATCATATGCCAGCCAGCCATATGCAGTGCCTGACAACGTTATGTCACATCGAATGCAGCCGGGACCTAGACCATTGTTCTCCACCAGCTAGCATAGCTCGGAAGCTGCACACAGGACGCACCTGTATATGCAAGCACACCACGTGGCCTGGAAAACCAGCTGCTTGAAGCCAGCTGCACTGCTAACTGAAGCATACCCACATGCAGACTGGATGCAATCAGCTGAAAACACAACCACCCCATGAAGCAGTCGGCGTCAACCACTGCTCAAAACATGTCAGCTCAGCTCAACACCCGACAAACCGTGTGTCAGGCACGATGACAGCACAACAGCAGCTACAATGTCAAAGCAGCGCGCTACATGCAAGCAGCCCATGTAGCTGCGTCAAACATCATGCACATGAACAGCCATGCCAACACACATCGCATAACCACAAAACACCACTATAACCGCTTGACAACAACCTGCTGATGTACAGGCTCACAACAGGCAGCCGCAAGCCACGCCACGAATGCTGGTGGGGGCCACACTGCTGCTGCCTGTGTGTCGCCTTGCCTTCAAATCCCCCCACACTTCCTGCCCCATACATCCAGCAGCAGAATATGCTGGTGTCAATCTGTTTTGTGTAAGACGAAACGTGTGACCATGTGATGCACATGCTGCCGATACGTCAGCCTGTCGGTAACGCACTCAGACCAACACTTGCAACGTGCAAGTGCAGCATGTGCTGATAGTATGAGTGACAGCAATGGAATAACGTCAAGCGTAATCAAAACTGAGAATGCAAGCCACCATGCTATGCCGCAGAGACAAAAGTAATGCATGACAGTAGCAAAACAAGGCATGCTGTGGTGCACGCTCTTCGGAGTTGGCCCCAGCACTCGGGTCAGTTCCTGCCGTGACAAGACAACAAATGGCAGCACATGCCGACAGATGAGAACAGGTGCACAACAACAAGCCACGCAACATGCCACCACGCAACAAACGAACACCATTATCCATACTGACTAGGAGCACATAGATTGTCCAATAACACATCTGAGCCATGCCCTGCCTGATTCAAATGCTGCTTACGTATCTACCACACAGCAAAATGACACCCTCTAGCGCTGCTGCTGCTGTTGCTGCTGTTGACCGCCTGTGCCGTAGTGGCTGTGGTTGTGGTACAGCTGCTGCTTCGCCTCCCTACTCAGCACGCGAGGGTCCCGCACATGGTGGTGCCCGTGCTGCTGCTGCTGTCCTGCAGCCGGCCCCCCCTGCACCAGGTCAGGCGCTGCTGCTGCCAAGCTGTCCATGGAGCTGGTAGGGCTTCCTGCAGGACTCCTGCTGCTGGGGCTGCCTTTTCCAGGGCTGCTGTTGCGCCCTGCTGCTGCTGCTGCTGCTGCTGCTGGGCGACCCAGCTCCTGCTCGGCCTGCATGTCTGCTGCCAGCACCTGCTGCAGGTGCTGCTGACTGTGCGGGTCAGCCTGGTGGGGGTCTGGTGGACTGCTGGGGGCCCAGTTGCCGTCAACTTCACTCGACGCCACTGCTGCTGCTGCTGCTGCTGGAGGCCAGGGAGTGGGCAAGCGGTCTGGATTTGGCCAGGGGCTGTAGGGCCCAGCTGCCGGCTGCTGCTGTTGCTGGGCATACTGCTGCTGCTGTGCATAGACATGCGCCTGCTGCTGCTGCTGCTGATTGTGCGGTTGCTGTTGGCGGTGGTCGCTGTAGCTATGGTGCTGCTGGTGGTTGTGATGGCTGTGGTGATGGCCGTGGCTGTGGTGGTGCGCCTGTGGCAGCTGCTGGTGTTGGTCATGGTGCGTGAGCAGCCCCAGCGACAGCTTCAATGTAGTGAGCAAGCCTGATCCCACCTCCTTCAACACTGGCCGCACACCATTGCCCACTACTGGAGTGAAGGCCAGCAGCAGAGGTGCGATGAGGAACTCTGGGTGCCGGCTCATCCAGGGCAGCAGCATCAGCGTAAGGCTGAGCGACAGCAGCATGATGATCTGTAAGCAGCAGAAACGGCACCAGATAGAACGAAAGATGTGAGGTGACATGTGAAAAGCAACGCAGCTGCAGGATAGAGGCTGCTGGGGGTGCCGGCAGGACGCAGCAGCCAGTACTGCACAGCGAGGGAGGGCGTCCCTTCAATACAACGCAGATGTCGTGGGCCACATGCACTGGCACTATTGTCAACAATGTTCGCTGTTGTGAAGTACTTGCCATACCATACAATCGCAAACTGCTAAGATACAATACTGCTGCTGACCAGTGTTGACAGTTGGGCAGCAGACAGTTGACTGCCAACCAGCCACAGCATGAAGCAAGATGCCCTGCACCTCTGGCACGTGCCTAATGATGCCCTGAGGACTCTCAAGAACTGCTCCGTAGTCGCTCACCCGCACACTGTCGTCTGAGGAAGAGCTTGCTGCATGGTGGCTGTGGTTGTGGCTGTGCTGGTGCTGTTGACCATGATGCGCAGCTTCGCTGCCGACGCCGTGACGCTGCTGTACTGCTACATGCGTTTTGTGGCCGTCGCCGACGCTTGCTGGACGTGAAGGAGCCCGAGCAGCACGGAGAGGTCCAGCTCGCCCCGAGCTCAGCTGCGACCTGCTACGCGTGCAGCCGCACAGCCCATGTGGGCTATTTGAAAAGCGTTGCATTTGTTTGAGGCCATGCTGCTTGCCGGCTGCCCTCTGTAGAGGGCACGGCATGAAAGCTGTTTCGCAGAGTAAACAACCTGCTGCGTGCTCGTGTAAAAGCGTTTGTGGTGACTTGATTCAAAAATAAACACTGTCAGGTGATCTGCTTGGTGCTCAATCAACACGACATGCCCTCGTGTTTGCCTGTCGTCGGCGACACGGTGTCAGATCGCATCCAGATGTCAAGCTGAGTAAAACAGGCAGACAGGTGTGACCGCTTCATCAAACAGGATACCACAGCAGTGGTATATGCCATGCTGCCGTGGACTGTCATGACACGTCAAGGTCTGTTGGCCTTCTGCAGTGCCCTAGCAAAACCGGCACGAACATGCATGCTGCACGAAAAGCACTGAAAGGTGTTGTTGTCACCCAGATGAACCCGCAAGTCAACACTGCTGCAGGCAGGAGAGCCTGAACACATGCCATGATGGGAACATAACAAGCAAGCCACTGGGATGCTGTGCAATGCGCTGATCAGCAGTGCCTCGCACCATGCGTCAGAATTACCCTGAACCAGATTGGAAGACACCACTTGGTATGTGCCCGAACTCAGGCTGCACGAGTATCTGGTACATGTACTGCACAGCGACAGTGCACATGGGTCACATGTGATAAACAATCACATGGTGGCCACATGCACAGTATAGTTAATATAGTACAGGCCTATACGTGCAAGCATATGGCAGTGCTAGAGCGCGCTGCGCGCAGGGCGCGTGAGAAATTATATCCAGCATTGTTGCAATATGATGAACATGCTAATCATGTGTTTGCCATGATGCACATATCAATGTCACAGACACACCCGGAGGCTGTGGGCCACAGCCTCTGCGAGCACCCCATGCTGAGCAACATCATATTTGATGCGTGACTTTTTTGAAATCAGTCTCAACCACACTTAACGCGTGACTGTTTAAACTCAGTCTGGGTTGGCAAGCGCCCGAACAGCTGAGAATCAGGCGCCATGCCTGTCCAACAATGTTGGCTGGATGCTCGGGATGCTCGGGATGCACAGCATGGTAATTTACTTTATTTATGCTGTTGATGTCATGCTGACATGCGCGCCTGCGGGACACCACTGGACCATGCCTGGGACAGACTGTGGCACAACAAGCCACAGCCAGCTGTTGCCGATTGATTGCGACAACACATCATATCACAAGCAACGCATACCATGTCAGCTCACCACCTGTGTGGCAGGGGCCTTAGCTAGGAGCTGCTTCACGCTGCAGCACCAGGTGTATGTTGCACTGCGCGCAGGTGTTGGAGCGCAGCGCTGCTGCCACCGTCTTGAAGCTCTGCCCGGCTGTCTTCACCAACACCACTTGCGCTGCGGTCCCAGCGCCACCCTGCACAGCAGTGCCATATGCACACACACACTCAGTGACTGTAAGTCATATGCACACCCAGGCACACTCGCCACAGAGGAGCACTGTATTGTACAGTGACCGTCACAGTGTCACAGAAAGATGACACTTGCAAACTACGTGGGTACTCAACACACTTCAAGGAATTCGCCAACCAATCTGCTGTTGCCTGCTGCCCCTGCCCTGCAGAGAACATGCCATATGGGGGCTGTAAAAGCACACAGATCCTGCAGCTGTGCCTAGCTTCTGGCATGTACTCATGTTAAAATCAACCCCAGCACACCTGCGGCCGCGCTGTTGTTGCCAGCAGCACGTCTCCAGGCTGCACGCCTGCCTGCGCTGCATGGCCACCAGGCACCACCTCATCAACCAGTACGCTGCTGCCCCTCTCTGCAGCAGCACGTAACAACCGATGACACACGTCCTGTCAGCACAATCAGTGATTTGCTGTAATAAGCGTTGAGCATGGCAGGGGCTGACTATCTCAGCCTGACATTGGCACATCAGATGCCAGGCTGAGTCAGTCGGCAAGATGGCAGCATCAACAGCTGGAGTGCTGTCAATGAGGTACTGCAAGCAGCTGTTTGCAGCAGTGCGAGCTGCTGGCAAGGAATGGCGAGAGCACAAGAGGCGTTCCCATGTAGGCTGCGCTGTGCCATTAGCCGTACGGTATACAGTGATCTGCTGCTTGAGTCTGGCACATGCCGGCAGCAAAGGCGTGATGTACCAGGGGTGATGTTTGCTTGGACTGCACGCACTGCATGTAAAAGTAAAGACTGCTTTTGTATTGTGTATGATACGTAGCAGAGGTGTTCACCTGTGAGTGTCAGGCCGAGTGGCTTTTTGAGGGACACCTGGTACGCCTCTGTGCCTGCAGGCAGCTGCAGCTCTGCCTGGAATGCCGGGTACCCGGGGCCCTGAGGGTTAGGCACCACTACTGCTGCTGTTGAAACTGATGCGTTTGAGGCTGCATGTAAGCGCAGCTGCCTGCTGCATCTGCTGCTGCTTGGCTTGCCTCTGCGCCAGGTGGGCACTGCAGCTGCTGTGTCAGCAGCAGGGCACGGGCGCCTTAGAGCGTGCTTGTGCCCACTGCAGCTGGTGGTTGCTAGCATGGGAACCCAGCTTGTTGAAGCACTGATTCAGTTCGCCAATGCGTCGGTCGTGGTTCGCGGCCAATGGGTGCCGTGGGTGTTTTGTGCTCGAGGATCTGCTGGCGTCAAGATACAATAGCAGAAGAGAGAGCATTTATCGCAAGTTGAAAAATTACGTGTTTGCAACAAGGAAGCTATCATGCGAGAACTATCGGCCCGCTAAGCAGAATCATAGATGACGTACCTGGTGTGGCCTGGCAAAACCTCCTGCCTGAGCATGACAGGACTCAGTCAGGTCCATCCGTGTGCACCTGTGCTGTTGCAACTCGTTGCAGGACACATTAGCCTGGCTGGTATATCTCTTCTGGCCACCAGGTGGTGACGTGTGCATATGCCGTGACGGTGTACAGCCTGCCGGGCTGGCCATGTCACACGGGAGTCCCAGGTTGCAGTGCAACTTGACCATGCCACCCATTCAATCCCTGTGAATTGTGCAGCATCGTAGATTCTAGCAGACGGACTCAATCATCCAGAGACATCTCAGATTTAGGAACCTCTGCTGAGCTGCAATGAATGCGCAGATCCCTAGGCTGTGCTGCATGCCTGGCAGCAGGTGTATCTAGTTTGCTGCAAGATTATTTTCACCCCTCTGTCAGGTCCATCTGGTTTTGCACGCATTAGTAAACAATCCTGCAGGTTACTGCCAACTCAAACACTGTCATATGACAGACACGCATGTCTGTCGGGCTGCCCTGTCCTCGATGTGAGAACCTAAGGTATTGACATGCTTCTGCAGTTGAATATGCAAACTCATCGACGACAGGCGACACCATACACGCAGGCGGGCAGACGTGCTTTTGAACTAGATTGACTCTCCAGCGTCAGTTCGCCCCCTCTAGAATCCAGCGCGTGCCACACAATCACATCCATTGTTGTTTCGTAAATATCTGCATGCGCTTGCTCTCGTAACTCGTAGTGTAGTGGCCATGGCACCCAAGAAAGGCCAAGTAGAAAAGGAGCTCAGTGGAGAGGAGCTGGAAGCACAACAGCACCACAACAAACTGCTCAAGCAGGCAGTTGCCAAAGGGGTAAGCAACGTGGCCTCTCTGCATCGGCCTTGCCTCCGGCAACCAAGATCAGGCACGGTCCTTGGTGTTATGCACTGGGCGTGCTGATGCTGCTGTTGCACGCTTGTCGTCACTGCGCTGCTGCTGTTCTGCCACTTCTGCCACTTCTGCCACTTCTGCCACTGTTGTACATGCAGGTCATCAGTGAACAGGCTGTACAGACAAACGAGCAGCTCCCGCTGTGCAAGGGTACGTGCAGGCTTTATGCTTTGCAGGGCACTCGCCAACATGCAATCTCTGCAGAACAACCGCTGTCCTGCAGGCAGTACAGGTGCATGCGCAGCAACAGCTCCTGAGGCACCATGTGTCTATTCAGCCTACATGCAGTTTGACAATCATACATCTCGTTGATTTTTGCTGTTGTGCAGCGTTGGTACGCTCGGATGGAAAGGACATAGTCAAGAAGAGCGCCGTACGAAAGAACAGGTGCGACGCCCAGCAGCAGCAGCAGCCGTTGCAAGTAGAGCATGCATACTAGTGCATGATCCGCAGCAGCAAATTCGTGTGGCAGGGTAAAAAGGGGCGGCAGATGCGTCACGCCTGTTGACTTGCAAGCAGTAGCAAGTAAGACACACACCCTCAAATTTGCTGAGTCAGCACAACTGCATCCTGTCCTGCAAGTAGCTGTCATGCCGTCTCTTGGTGGATCAGGTACATTATACAATGTCTAACTTGATTGTAGCTTGATTGTAGCTGAGATATCTCCTGTGACGCGTACGCTGTTGCGTGTCTGTGTGTCCTGCCAGGTACCTGATGGTGTTCAACTGCAAGATTGCGCCAGCAGCAGCAGGACCCATGGTGAGCACACGGCAGTAGCAGCAGGCTACAGCAGCAACAGCAGCAGCAGCAGCGCCAGCAGCAGCAGCACCAATACCATATAACACCAACACCAGCACCAGCAGCAGCAGGACCCATGGTGAGCACACGACAGTAGCAGCAGGCTACAGCAGCAACAGCAGCAACGCCAGCAGCGGCAGCAGCAGGGCGGATGGTGAGCACTCGGCAGGAGCAACAAGACACAGCAGCAGTGTTAGCAGAGCAGATGGCAGCAGAGACAAACACAGCTGCTGTCATCCTGGAGCGTCTGACGGCAGTAGCCATTGCTGTCTGTATACATCCCTTGCAGTGACAGCAGCATGCACACAACTTCGTGCGCATGGTACCAGTACCAGCAGCAGTCAGTTGTCTTTCGATTTCAGGGCTATTTTCAAGCCTTACTGCCGCACTTACACGTCTATGTCGGACTGCATCATCACTGTAGGGCACGCTGGCTCGCCTGGACAGCCGCAACCCTGTGTTCTACATGAACTTCCCGGCCGGCTGCCTGAAGTTCACGGGCACGCTGGCGTTTCCTGCAAACAAGTACCTGGTGCTGCGGCTGGGCGGCGGGCCGGGCGGGGCGCTACTGGCAGAGGACGTGTTCGAAAACATGGTACGCGCATGGTGCAGCCTGCAACAGCTTTGATGATGCAATGGCGTACGGCGGTTGGCTCATTAGCGTGTTTCGCGGGGCAACAACCGTTTCATTTGCTGCAAAGGATCACGATCGACACCAACAAGTGAAATATCAGGGCGGCTCGTGCTTCTTGGTGTATGTGACTGCAGCCGCCTACTGCTGCTGCTGCTGCTGCTGGTACAGATCGTGTTCAGTGAGGCAGTGTGGGTGGGCAGCCCAGAGGACAACCCCAGCGAGGCAGCACTGCCGCTGCCAAAGGAGCTGGCTGGGCTGGTGCAGCATGAGGGCGGTGCTGACTATGCTTACGGCGCAGGTAAGCAGGGGCTGTGTGTCGTTGCTTGTGGTTTTGGAAGAGCATTGACGTGGTAACATTCAAACATTTGCAGTGACGCAGCTGCCGCGTACTGGGTTGGGGTGACAAAGCAAGGAGTTGGTGCACTGCTTAATCATTCATGAGGTGCTGCTGCGTGAGGCTGGCCAGTTTGGTGCAACATGAGCGCAGAGCAGACGAAGCATTCGGCAATTAATAAAACAGCAACACTTGCACTTCATACAGCTGCTGCTGCCCCTCTTGTACCCACAACCATAATGTCCTTTCATGTGCGCTGCTGCTGCTGCTGCCTGCTACTGCCGTGCAGCTGCGCCGCCACCAACAGCAGATGATGCAGCAGCAGGCAGCCAGCTGCCAACGCAGCCAGACGGTGATGCTGCTGCAGATGCTGACGGGGACGGCATGCTGATGATGACTCAGCAAGATGGCAGCCAGATTGGCACACAGGTGGGGTGGGGGTGGGGGACGGCAAATTGCATCATGACAGCTCACAACACCACATTAATTGTTTTCCTGGCATAAGGTTTGGCGTGCGTGCAGTGCGGGTTGTGCTGACAGTCATTTGCACATCGGCCTGCAATC
Source organism: Tetradesmus lagerheimii (assembly GCA_902809745.2). Taxonomy (NCBI): domain Eukaryota; kingdom Viridiplantae; phylum Chlorophyta; class Chlorophyceae; order Sphaeropleales; family Scenedesmaceae; genus Tetradesmus; species Tetradesmus lagerheimii. The sequence goes on from CADDIJ020002856.1 coordinate 112,185, forward strand.
TCCTGGAGGGGGCATGCTGATGATGACTCAGCAGGACGGCAGCCAGATGGGCACACAGGTGGGCTAAGCGCTCTGCATTAGGACAGTAGGTGTGTGCATCGACCATCACAATGTGTATGCGTTTTGCCTGGCAGAGGTAAGTTTTGGCTGGCATTCTGCTGCTTGGTTTTGACGGCACTCTCCAGAGCAGTGCTGCTGTGACTGGTGCTGTTGTGGCCACAACTGCTGCTGCTGCTGCTGCTGCTGCTGCTGCTGCTGCTGCTGCAGGCCACGCCTCCTGGCTCAGCGGTGCGTCGCTCCTCACGTGCTGGCACCTCCAAGCGCAAGTCATACGCAGACGATGATGCAGATGGAGAAAATGACAACGGAAATAACGATGATGACAATGACGATGATGATGACATGTCAGCAGGAGACTCGCCAGGCAATGCAGCAGCAGCGTCGGGAGATGCTGCTGACGAGGGTGCTGCTGCTGCTGCTGGTAAGGCAGCTGGCCGGCCGCGCGGCAGCAGCAGGGGAGGTGCAGCGTCAGCTATCGTGCTGCTGAAGCGGCAGCCAGGGTACGTGCCTGCAGCTACTGGCGCGTTTGGTCGGCCGAAGCAGCAGCAGGCAGTGGATGAGGCAGCAGCAGCAGCAGCAGGCGAGGATGGGGCTGCTGCTGCTGGTAAGAGTGCCAGCAAAGGGAGCAAGCAGCAGCAGGCAGCAGGCAAAGAAGCAGCGGCAGCAGCAGGTGGTGCAAAAAGGTGAGGTTGCAAGCAAGCACTCTTTCGCACGACATTGGTTGTGCTACATGCAGCTGTGCTTTGTTGGTTAAACTTATATCTTGATATGCGGACAGGCACTAGCAGTTGATGCTAATGTCTGTCATGCCAGCTGTGTGGTCCGGCGGGACGTTAAACACGTGGCGCAGTGGTGATGACGGACGAACAGTGGCCGAAAGGTTGCAGGTTCGATTCTGAGCCTAAGCAGTATGTCCCTGGACTCAGGGATACAGTCGGCGAAAGCCGAAGGAAGGATGCTGCTAATGTCCTCGCGACTCTCCGCAGGACTCCGTCGATTGCTGGCTATATACACACCAGCCCTGCTAGGTATGCAGTCCACCGTATGGGGTGATTCCCACATGCTGCCTAGTAAGGGGTGTAAGGGTCTGGGTGGTCTACCTTACACCAAAAATAGAGAGAATAATCAGTCTGCTTTCCGCCTCCCCAGTGGGTGAGGCGCGGTTGCCGATGCCGAAAGGTATGGCTTACAAGGATTGATTATTATTATGCCAGCTGTGTCACCTGTAATGCTACTGAGGCAGCAGTTAGTTGGTGCGGGTTATAACAAAGTGGCTTGGTGCTGCATTTCTGCAGGCCTGCAGCAGCAGCAGCAGCAGCAGCGGGGACTGCAAAAAAGCCAGCAGCAGCAGTGAAGAAGGCAAAGAAGCAGCGCCGCAGCAGCTTTGGCTCAGAAGATGACGAGTCAGATTCTGGCGGCTCAGATGTCATTAGTGACGATGACGATAACCACAATGACATTGTCATCAGTGATGCGGATGACGACACACCAGCAGCAGCAAAGGGGCAGCAGCAGCAGCAGCGGCGGCCCGCAAGGCCTGCTGCTGCTGCAGCAGCAAAGCGCAGCTATGCAGCACTGCTGGGCAGTGAATCAGAACAGGACGACGGCAGTGGTGACGACGAAGATGCAGGTGCGTGGGTGTAGGGTTTGTGCTGTTGGGCCCAGGTGTGCTGTTGTGCGCGTGTTGAAATGAGTAGCAAGTGCTCTGGAGCACTGTTTGGTATATGTGTGCGCGCTGTTGCTGCTTCTGCGAGACGCCAAGGAAGTTGATGGTATTGTGCAGACGCATGGTGACATACTTATCTGGATCGTTTTCTCCTCAGACTTTCCCTCTGTGCAAACTGCTGCTACTGCGAACATGCTGCTGCGATTGCATTTCGCACAGATAACACGCAGGACAGTGACAGCCAGCCAGCAGCTAAGCGGCGCAAGTCTGCTGCCGGCACGCAGCAGCAGCGAGGCCGCAAGCCGGCGGCTGCAGCAGCAGCAGCAGGCAGCAAGGGCAGCAGTGGTGCTGCCGGCCGCAGCAAAAAGGCAGCAGCAGCAGCAGCAGCAGCAGGCAGTGATGATGACGATGATGTTGTGCTGCTGGCCAGTCCTGCGCCTGGCAAAGGCCGCAAGCCTGCTGCTGCTGCTGGGGGTGGTGCTGCGGGGCGCAAGAAGAAGGCGGCAGCAGCAAGCGACGATGAGGTGAGAGCATCGATTAGTTGTTTGAGTGAATCGGATGACAGTGTTTTACAGAATTGCAGCGCATGCGAAAGCTGATATGGACTGCCTGATGGGGGATGTGGGGGCAGGGTGGCTGGTGGTGGGGTGGGTGCCAGGCGGCAGCAGCCAGCAACGATGAGTTGAGAGCGTCAATAAGTTGTTCATTTAATTGGTTGACAACTGGTTGCCTGATTGCAGTGCATGCGAACGCGGCTTGAGTGAGGATGTCAAGTCCACTGCTGGTGAAGCTGGGGGTCGGGGTGGGGGTGGGGTGGCAGAAGAAGGCGGCCGCAGCCGCAGCGATGCCGACCTGATATAAATGCTTGAAGTGTATACAAATACGGTGCCTATGCAATCGCATCTTTATTTCACTGGTTCAAAATCAGGTGCTGCTGGCGGGCTAGTGCTGCGCAATGTGTGAAGCAGGCAGCAATAGGCAGCAGCAGCCAGCGGTGCTGATGTGATGGATGAACAGAAGCCAATCGCGGTGCAAGCATCTGCTGGCAGGGATGCTATTTGTGGAAAAAGCATGCAACTGTACATCACACATTCACAGTGCAGCTTATGTTGTACTCCCCTCGACCGGATTTGAACCAGTGACCTAGAGATGCCTTTGGTGTGACCACTACAGTCTCACGCTCTGCCAACTGAGCTACAAGGGGGTGGTGCTGCTCACTGCACAGAGGCCAGGCAGGGCCCGCTGCCACAGAAGATGCCTGCACCTGTGCTGAGTTTCGTTCTTTGCTGAGGCGCGCGCTATAAAGCTGCACGTGGCGCGCTGCTGTGGGCCTCCTTTGGGTCACAGCCTGTTCTCCGCTGAACTTTTAGCAGCCCTCTTTTGTTGTCGGGTGTTCGTTGCGACGTAGTCGCCTGTGCACACCATGTGATCCCTCTTCTTTTTCGCGCTGCTGTGTGCAGATGCACCCGCCAGCTGCCTGTGCAGCGCTTGACTTTCGGTGTTGCTATGGTGTGGTGCTGCTTGTGGCAAGTTGTCAGCGTTGAAGCGTGTCTTTTGTGTGTGTTTCTGTTGGGAGTCAATTCCATGCCTTTTTGTTTGGATGATGTTAATGAGTGCCCGGCGCAGTTGCTGATCTGCTGCTGCTCTTGCTGTGCTCTGCTGCTGCTGCTGCTGCTGCTGCTGCTGCTGCTGCTGCAGATGGTGCTTCAGCGTGACAGTGTGCAGTTTTCTCATGGTGTAACAGCATATGCTTTGTTTCCTTCCCTTGCTGGGTCTTTAACCTGCTGCTGCTGTTGTTCTTCTTGCCTTGTTCTGCTGCTGCTGCTGCTGCAGGTGGTGCTGCTGGATGACAGCGATGAGGACGAGACAGCAGCAGCAGCAAAGCGCTCAGCAGCAGCAAAGGCGGCGGCTGCCAAGCGCAAGGCAGCTGCAGCAGCAGCAGCAGCAGGAAGTGACGAGGATGATGACTTAGCAGCAGCAGCAGCGGGCAGTGATGATGATGACGAAGCTTATCGCCCCCGGCAGCGGCGCTCCGCTGCAGCAGCGGGCCGCAAACGCTACGCAGAAGCAGATGATGATGATGAGGACCAGGAAGCAGCAGGCAGCGATTTGGCAGGGGGTGGTGATGATGATGGCGACAGCGAGGAAGAGTCAGGGGGAGCGGGGACAGATGGTGATGATGATGGCAGTGATGGCGGGGGTGATGCTGACTCAGACTATGATGCTGACTCAGACTGATGGGCGGCTGCTGCAGCTTCTAGCAGAGATGCTTTAGACGCATCCTGGACTTCATGCATTGGCTGCTCATCAGCGTTGAGGGGTGTCTGGCAAGCTGTAGTGCAGTACAAGTGCGCATGGCGGTACGCTGTACCGCAAGCCTTGCAATCTGCTGCACTGCATCGGATAAGTATCGCCAGTGCCTAGACCAGTTGTGAAACACCAATGAATCTGGTCGATATACTCTGTTGCTTCTTCACATTGTAAGCAGGCAGGGTGCTGAGTTGATTGCTGATAATAATGATTGTGTCAGTTGATCAACTGCAACACATTGGTGCCAAGGGTTAGTGTAGTCGACTTGCCAAGTCTAACGCTGCGCAGCAAAATGCAAGTATATCAAACTGACTGTCGAATGGAGTAATTGACTGTCCATTGTGCAGTGCTGCAACTGTCCGCGAGGGTCGCCCATTGCATGGCAAAAGGGGACAGCAACCCTACAGGACTGCACACTGCTCAAGCCTTCGGTCATCCCCAGAAACCGGTTTTTAGTATCTGCTACAGCAATTTTTCTTGCACGAGCGTCGCTCAGCGATGATAAAACGGTTATGACATCCGTGGCAGCTTGATCATACAACTTATCCTGCATCCTGACAGCTCTCACATGATTACTTGCCATTAAACAAAGTCTATGACAGATTTTTTGAAATGACCAGGGTCGATAGGTTTGTCGTCTGCTTATCTAATGTCATGTGCACATGAGGCCACGTGGTCACTTTCGTTGCATGCATAGGTCCGTACACGGCAGAAACCCAGTTTTACTCTCCTTGGTGCACGCAGTATGTGTCAGCTGGTACTATAGACCAGCCAAACACGCAGAAGTTCGCAGGTACATGTGTATTTTCATCGCGCACACGTTCAAGTCGTGCGTCAACCCTTATTACGCGCGATTCTTTCCTTCCAGCTACATATTAGATGTATATGAGTCGAAAAATCAGCCCTTGCTCATTAGGGGTGCTGCAATTGCTGGTGATAGTGGTCGCTAGCCTTGGACCCGCAGCAGGACAGTCGGGTGACACCAGCCAGGTGCGCCACAACATGAGCTGTGATGAAGATATCATTTTGTATGACGTTTACAGCCACGTTACACGGCAAGCGTCATATAATCTGTAGTACAGGGTTGTCCCTTGCTGTTCTACTGCCATGCTGCCTTTCTCAGCCTCCGCAAACCACATACAAACGTTTCTTTTCATCAGTAAACTACGATTACTCGCATTAAATGCTGCAGGTGAACTCTGAAAGCAGGGGGCATCACTTGTCCCCTGTTGTCCCCAACAGCAGCATCAGGGGCACCTGCTCTAGCCTTAGCCTTCTACCGTACATATGCGCTGTAGAACACTCAATCCAAGCGTTGATTATGCTCAGCAGATCCCTGCATCCTTCGACCTAGCTGTAGCGGCAGCACTGCGCAGTGCTCTGCATCCACAATCGCATGTACTGCCATCGGATGCAAAGCAGAGCAAACACGTGCATTATCTTGCTCTTTGCCTTTCTGACATCAACCAGCTGCGTGTACTGCGTATGTGCTGCTTATCGTGGCGTTGCGGCGTGCTGTGTCTCTTGCAGGACAACAGCCGAAGCAAAGTAGCAGCAGGCCCACGGCCAGTGGGCAAACCCTGTGTGGATGCCTACTGCACCACCCCACCCTCTTTTCACACCAAACTCCCCCATATCCAACAGTTCGGCCACTGCTCCCTCTCTGCACCTGCAGGATGCGGTGGATGCCCAAGCAGCGACCAGCCCTGCGCTTTACTACCCCGGCTTTTCCGGTGGTGGCATCTTCCATGGAGGCAAGCTCTGCTGCAGCCGCACCATCTGCCCACCAAACTGGCGCAGCAGCTGCAGCGGCGCCAGCACAGCAGCTTGCAGGAAAAGGGCCTGCCAGACACTGACAGCGCCGGACGGCTCGGAGTGTGACGTCAACCCATGTGTGCAGGGGGTGTGCTGGAAGGGTGTGTGCATGGGTGGCGGGCCGGCAACGTGTCCGTCACACCAGGAGCAGTGCATGCAGGTGGGTGCATAAAGCAGCAGCAGCAGCAGTAGCTCTACTACATTACAGTGTCCTCTGGCTTGGTATGTATGGAAGTGTGTGTGCATGGGTGGCGGGCCAGCCACGTGTCATCACACCAGGAGTGCATGCAGGTGGGCAAAAGAGGCACAGCAGCAGCAGCAGCAGCAGAAATTGGTGACCAGGTTTCTAAGAACAGGGGTGCGTGTGCATGGGCGGCGGGCCGGCCACGTGTCTGTCACGCCAGAAATAGTGCATTCAGGTGGGTGCATAAAGCAGCAGCAGCAGCAGCCGCGGGCTGGTTATCTAGAAAGGGGTGTGTGTGCATGGGTGGCGGGCCGGCCACGTGCCCTGCGCATCAAGAGGAATGCATGCAGGTGGGGGCATGAAGCATCAGCATCAGCAGCAGCAGCAGTAGTTCTGCTACAGTACAGTGTCCTCTGGCTTGATATCTATGAAAGGGTGTGTGCATGGGTGGAGGGCCGGCCACATTACTGTCACACCAGGAGGAATGCATGCATGTGGGAGCATGAAGCATCAGCATCAGCAGCAGTAGTTCTACTACAGTATAGTGTCCTCTGGCTTGGTGTCCATGGAAGGGCGTGTGCAGCAGCAGCTGCTGCCACATTTCACATGCATTGGGGCCCGAGGGGGGGATAATCCCAGTGGGCATGAAAGCAGCAGCATCACCATATGCAGATTTGTTTGCCAGAGTATGTGTTCGCCGTGCCAGACAACTCAACTCAAAGACACCTGTTCCACAACACGCCCCACACCATGCTGTGCAGCATGCTATTGCTGCCAGTAAGTGCTGCTGCTGCTGCTGCTGCTGCTGCTGCTGTGTTGTTGCTCTGCCTGCCATGCAGTACAAGTGCAACCCCAAGACCGGCCAATGCAGGAAGAGCTGCCCCAAGCCAAACAACCCTCCCTCCCTGCATACTACAAGCATTATTCATTGCACAGCGCTTCTTTTGCCTCTGGTTTTGCTTTGCCATGCAGTACAAGTGCAACCCCAAGACCGGTCAATGCAGGGAGAGCTGCCCCAAACCAAAAGGCACTCCCTGCAAGGGCGGCACCTGTCAGTGCGGCAAATGCGAGCCTGACAAGCACACCTGCCCCCCAAGACCCAACATGTGCAGCATCTACGTGTTGAACAACGCAACCATGAAGTGTGACCTGCTGAATCCGCCATGCCCGCTGCCACCAAACTCTTGTAAGGAGCTGAGGTGTAACCCCAAAACTGGGCTGTGCACGCTGGTGACGAATAAGCTGGACAACACAACATGTGAGTGAAGTCCAGCAGCTGCATACATGAGTGCTTGTGAAAGCTGTACATCGACAGCATGAAATTCAACAGCAGGCCTGGGAATGAGCAGCTGCAAGAAGACGCGGAGCTGTCCATACCATGGGCCGTGCGTACCATGGGCCGTACCATGGGCCGTGCGTACCATGGGCCGTGCTGTCCATACCATGTCCATACCATGGGCTGTGCGTAACTTACTTAAAGTTTGTGTTTGCTACTGATGCAGGCAGTGACTGCTTTGCTGCTGCCACTGCTGCTGCTGTTGCTGCTGCCTGCAGGCCCAGGAGGCACCTGCCAGGGAGGTGACTGCAGGCCCCACCTCGCCTGCCCCACCACCTGCCCTGTGCACCCAAACCTCTGCAGGGCCTTCGCCTGCAATACCGCGACTGGTAGATGTAGCAACGTGGTTGACAGGTGAGCGGCTGCTGGTGCTGCCAGCGGCGCTGAAATCAAACCCTGCTTGTGTTGCCATAGGATATGTGTGTGTGCTGCAGAATAATTCAATGGAGCAGGACTGACAGCAGCATTCACCCATACACATCTACAGCACCCAAGCGGTGCACTTGCAAGCGGCAGTTGCCATGCATGTTGAGTTGCTGCCTGCATAGAGAATTCAGCCACTGAATCCCATACCAAAACGCAGCCCATCACAAATCAAGCACAGCGTTGCAGATCATAAGCTGCCTGCTGCTGACTGCTGCTTTGACCTGCAGGCCAGACAACACAGCATGCGAGTCTGTGCAGCCAGCTGCGGCCAGATCAAAAACAGGAGACTGTCAGCACAGAGAGGATGTCAGGCGCAGCAGCAGCAGCAGCAGCAGCAGCAGCAGCAGCAGCAGCAGCAGCAGCAGCAGCAGCCGCACCTGCACCGTGTGCACAGTAGAACGTCGACTGCATTGCTGCCGCGCAACACTCACTGTCGCACACCGCATAGTCATGCCAGCAAGCGCAATGCAGCAGCCAATCACATAGCATACATGGCTTGCACGAGCATCTGGCTTCTTCTCTATCCCATCCCTAGCATGAAGACGCGAGCCACTAGTCCTGCTTGCTAATCTGTGCAGGCCCGGGCGGCACCTGTCAGGGCGGCTCCTGCAGGCCTGCCATGAAGTGCCCCCCCACATGCCCTGCGCACCCAAATGCCTGCAAGGAGTTGCAGTGCGACTTGGACACTGGCAAGTGCAGCATCATCGTGGACAAGTGAGTGCAGGCAGCATATATCAGGTTCTGCTGGGTGCTGCGTAGATTGGCATGTGCTTGGTGTATCCCAGCGCTTGGACGGAGTATTAGTGCGACTCAAACATTAGCAAGTGCAGCATTGAGGAGGACAAGTGAGTGCAGCCATGGTTTTTAAGGCGTTCAGATTGTGCTAGTGGCTGACACGTGGTTTAGCTATGTATGCCCCACCCACCGCAACACCTGCAAGACCTCTGCATGCAACAGCACCAGCGGCGAACGCAGCAGTTTCATCAACCAGTGACTGGAGTTGCTTGCATTCTGGCCGCCACTGAGTGGCTTCTGGTGTTTGATCTAGTGTTTGTGCATGGCCTTGCCACCTGTAGTTGATCACGCTGTGGCTAACCGCTTTTGGCTGTTGTTGCTGCCTGTGCTTGCAGGCCCAACAACTCCACATGTGAGGCCGCTCACACAGGACAATGCATTGAGCTGATACCTGGAAATATGCCAAATAGCACCAGCAGTAAGAGCAGCAGCAGTAGGTCATGTTTAACCAGACAAGGCAGCCAGATGGACAGCGCACTTGTACCGTGGCACTGGGCACACACCAAGTGTGCCAAGCCAGTGCAGCAACTGCAAAGGTCACAGCAGCCGTACTGACTTGACTTTCCGTCTGGTGACTCACACAGTCGCATCAGTCAGCATCGCTGGTAATGCGCGCCATGGCTTGTGGACGGCAACTGCATGTCAAGCAACCCTCATCTTCGCTGCTGCTGCTGCTGCTGCTGCTGCGCTGCAGGCCCCAGTGGCACCTGCCAGCAAGGCTCCTGCGTGCCTGACCGCACCTGCCCCTCCTGCCCCACCCACCCTGACGACTGCAAGAAGTTTGCCTGCAACGTGACCACTGCACAGTGCAGCATCGTGCAGAACCAGTGAGTGTGAAGTCATGCGCTTTGCTGGAGGCTGCTGCTGCAGCATGGGGTAGCTTAGGCAGCTGCCACAGCACGTGGTGCAGAAGTGTGTGTGGGTTGTGCCAGGGCAACTCACACCAGCCTAGCAGGCTAGCCGGCCAGCAGCCGCTAAAAACTAGTAGCTGGCACTTGCCCCCAGCCTTCCTTTTGTGCATCCTGCTGCTGCTGCTGCTGCTGCTGACAGGCCTGATGGCACGTTGTGCCCTGCTGGTCAGTGCCTGAATGGCACCTGCACACCAGACCTCATCTGCCCACCAAACCCTGACCCCTGCCAGGTGAGCCGGGGTTCAGGCTCCTGCGCAGTCTCACTGCTGTATGAATGTTGGTTACATCATGGCAGTGCCTCATTTCATTAGTGGCATCGCCTGTATGTCCTGCGTTTTATTCAGTTGTATGGTAGCTGCTGTAGCCCTGCGTTACTTCACCTGCTGCGGTTTCTGCTCACTCTGTGATGGCCAGTTGCCCAGCAGCTTGCGGCCCTCTCTGAGATCATGCATCCTAAACACTATTATGCGTGACGCATACCAGTGAAGTGTGTTTTGTTTGGCCCTTGGTATATGCAGCGTTACGTGCTCGCTCCGGATGGCAAGAACTGCACACTCATCACAGACCCTGATGACACAGTGTGCAACGACAGGCGCCGCCGCACAACTGACGACAAGTGAGCGCACGGGTGCTTGCACTGCGATGATCAGCAGCATGCAATGTCTGTATGTTTGCAGGCTGAGTAAGTGCTGCCAAGTTGGCCCAGTACATGAGACCAAGTTGCAGTGCTTGTGAACAGGGCACAACAAAAACATGCTGCTCAGGCTGTTTTCCGCCATCGCACATGACCTGCAAACACTCCTGAGGAGACAAAACGCTGCTGCTGCTGCTGCTGCAGGTGCAAGGCAGGCTTATACACAGGCAGCTCTGTCACCTGCACCCGCCGCACTCGTGACTTCCGGCAGTGTGTGCAATCTGTATGTGACAAAGCAACAGAAGGCTGCGTTGACGTGCAAACCCCAGACGGCACCAACTGCACCGACGGCTCGCTGTGCACGACAGGCAATGTGTGCCTGGCTGGGCAGTGCAGGGGCACCCCTGTGGTGTGCAATTTGCATGCCAACCCGTGCAAGAGGATGGTGTGCAACCCGCTGACAGGTGAGAATGGTGATGCACGCAGGTCACAGCGTTGCGACAGTTGATGCTCTGCTGCGCAGCTATATATGCATGCAGATGCCTTTTCAAAGCTTGACACACTTTTTGTATGAATGCACATCAGCAAACGTCTATGGTACTGGCAGCGCGGTGATATTACTTATGCTGCCTGCTGGCTGCTGCAGGCGTGTGTGAGTCACAGCCAATCAATGATGGAGCATCATGTGATGACGGCATGTGGTGGGTTATAACGCAGATGTGCTTGTGCTGTTCCGTTTTCCTGTGGATTTTCAGCCCCGAGCTTCAATGTGTCCATAACTTTCGCTTGCTTGCGTGCATGTGCAACACCGGCCGCGCTATGCCTGCACCTGTGTCCAACAAACACCTACACACCAGCAACGAAAGCCGCAACACAATGAGTTGTGTACGTACACTTTGGTGCATTGGTGCCTGTGCGCATTGCAGGCGAATGCATTGGCAGGCAGCATCAGTGCCCTGCCCCGCTCATTGGCTTTGCCAACCAGTGCCTGCAGGCATTCTGCAATGAGACTGCACAGGCATGCATCACAACCAACCGCCCAGACGGCACACTGTGCGATACAATCGGCACGGGGCGATGCAGCGTCGACACGTGCGTGAACGGCGTGTGCGTTGCCGGCAGCCGCGTGGATTGCTCGGATCTGGATGACGAATGTAACACGGGGGTGTGCCAGAGCACTACCGGCCTGTTTGCGAAAGTGCCGAAGCGGGACAACACGACATGTGATGGTGGGGCGTTCTGCACGGTTGGCAGCGTGTGCAGCGCTGGCGTGTGTGGTGGTGGCCGGCCAAGAGTCTGCCCATCCCCCAGAATGTTCTGCAGAGAGGCCTACTGCTCAGAGGTGAGCATGATGGGAGTTTGCTGCAATGCTAGACGATTAGTGTGTTTGTGGCATGCTTTTGGCGTGTGCAGTGCTGGGTGTGTTAGGACTGACGCCTAGCGTTGGCCCATCGCCCGGGATGTTCTGCAGAGAGGCATACTGTTCAGAGGTGAGCATGAGATTCTGCGGCGATTTGCATGGATCAGCATGTGATAACATGCAGTTGGCGTGTGCAGCGCTGGCGTGTGTGGCGGTGGCCGTCCAAGGGTTTGCCCATCCCCCAGGATGTTCTGCAGAGAGGCCTACTGCTCAGAGGTGAGTACGGGAGGTTGGGGCAATCCCTTAGGGATCAGCAGATCAAGTTCGCTATGATGCATGCATGCAGTTGGCATGTGCAGTGCTGGCGTGTGTGGCGGTAGCCGTCTTAGGGTTTGCCCATCCCCCAAGATGTTCTGCAGAGAGGCCCTCTCAGTACAGTTACTGCTCAGAGGTATGGGAGTCGGAGGCAATTTGTATGATTCAGCGTGTTTACAGCATGTGCAGTGCTGGTGTGTGTGGCGGTGGCCGGCCGAGGGTTTGCCCATCACCCAAGATGTTCTGCAGAGATGCCTACTGCTCAGAGGTGAGTACTGCGGTTTGTGGAAATTCTTACAGGTCCGCGTGTTTGAAGTCCTCAATGATAGCATGCAGTAGGCAGCATGTGCAGTGCTGGCGTGTGTGGCGTTGGCCGGCCAAGAGTGTGTCCATCTCCCAGGATGTTCTGCAGAGAGGCCTACTGCTCAGAGGTGAGGTATACCTCACGTAGGGTTTTGTTTACGTAAGGTGTTTGCAGCAGGCGTGGGGCCATTATTGCCCATCACATTCAACTAACCCACTTGATTGCCAGACCTATGGCTGTGCATTCCTGACACCAACCAGTGTTAACACTGGTGCTGCTGTCTATCTGTTCTTGTGTTGCTGCTGCCGTGCAGGCTCTTGGGGAGTGCCTGCTGCTGCTTGCTGAACAAAGTATATGACGGGGGATGTTTGAAGTCAACAAGGAACAATGGTGCTGAACTATGTATTCTGCTGTGGCTGCTGGCTGCCGTTCAGGCTCTCGGGGAGTGCCTGTTGCTGCCCAAGGACTGCAGCGGTGCTGGCGACCAGTGCAACGCGGGCCAGTGCAGCTTCCTGACTGGGCTGTGCGAGAAGGAGCCGGCAAATGAGGGTGAGCCAACAAATGAAACCAAGCCTAGAGTCTAGCATGCTTGAGCCAGGGCAGCTGCACCAGTGTGAATGGGGCTGTCTTGCAAGTAGGTCGATTGCGAGGAGGGCCTGAGATTGTAGATTCTGTGGAGAGTTTCAGCAACGGATTGCTATGCAAAGTCTGCTTCTCACATGCAATCCGTCAGAACATCTATGCGTTGCGGCATGGCACACAGCCCAGCGCATTCACTGTGCTTATAAAACCAGAGTTTAAACACATTTCAGTGTCGAGGTGTCACATTCCATGTACTGCAGGCAGCAGCTGCGATGATGGTGACAAGTGCACCGAGCAGGACACCTGCGCGAGTGGCAGGTGCAGCGGCAAACCCAAGTCCTGCCCGGCACCTGCCAACCAGTGTCAGATCAGCATGTGCGATTCATCAGCAGGCGGTTGCAAGATCCAGAACAAGCCGGATTACAGCAGCTGCAGCTTTGGTGGGGGCAGTGCAGGGCTGTGCAGCCAGATTCTTGCCAGGCTGGGCAGTGCGTGGTCGGGAAAGAGAAGGACTGCAGTGCGTTGAGTGACGACTGCAATGATGGTGAGTGCGATCCAGACAGCGGCAGGTGAGCCAAACAAGAGGAAGAGTTGCATTGGTCAGGATGCTACTTTTGTGCCACAAAGTTTGTGACAACCTGTGACAGTCAAAGAGCTAGGGCTGGCTGAGTTATTGTGTGTGTGCTCAGAATCTCACAGGACTGAAGGGCGACTGCTGACTCAGCTGAAATGTGATACCACACAAAATATGTTGCAAATGCTTCCAGCGGCCCAAGGCTGGGAAGCAACTGTGCGGTGCGTGCATTGCCGCCTCAACTGTTAATCGTACCTGCAGCAGCCTCAAACGTCACGATGCTTCTGCTGCTCTGCTGCTGACACTGCAACACTGTTGCGACGGTCGCAGGTGCAGACAGCGGCCCAAGGCTGGGCCAACATCCCCTGCAGCAGTGGGCTGTTCTGCACGGTGAACCAGGTCTGCAGCAACGGCACCTGCGGGGGCGGCAGGTGGGGAGCAGCCTACGTTGGCTGCAATGAATTGGTTGATTAGCTGATTGTAGACTGTGATGCGTATGCTTGTTATTCTGCGCGGCTGCTCATGCATTGATGCACCTGCGGGGGTGGCAAGTGGGGAGCAGCCTTTGACGCCTCGCCGCAGATGCCATTGGTAGTTGCCACTTCAGTTCAACGCAGTGCGCCTCACAAAGTGCTCGGTGTGATGCACTGCAGGAGTCCTCGAGTGTGCATTCACCTCAACCTCTGTCACCTAGCGTTCTTTTTGACACAAGCAAACATTGGCTGCCAGAGTGACAACTGCTCATGATGTTTACAACCCATACCGCCCACTGCCGCAGGCCGCGTACGCGTGTGTGCAACTCAACCAACCCATGCCAATCCCTGCAATGCAACGAAGCCAGCAACGCCTGCGACATTGTTATTTCAAGGGACTGCTCTATCCTCAACAGCCGCTGCACGGAGGGCTGCTGCAATGCTGCCACTGGGCAGCGCTTTGCTGCAAACATCAATGAGAACCAGCCTTGTGAAGATGGCAGATTCTGCACCACTAATACAGGTGGGTGAGCTGCCAGGGCTTGCAGGCTGTGGCTGTGTGCTGCAAATAGCCCTAAACCCTACACCATAAACTGCTGTGTAGTCAAAGCAGATAGCATGCAGGTGCATGGAGGGCCGCTGCAATGCTGCTACTGGGCAGTGCTTTGCTGCAAACATCAATGAGAACCAGCCTGGTGACGATGGCAAATTCTGCACCTCAAATACAGGTGAGTCTCACCAGTAGCTGCTGAAGTCAGCAGACCATAGGCTGCTCAGTCATCAAGCATATAATATCCGCTTTTCAGAACTTGTGAAATGTGAAGTTTACATTCGGAGGTTACATGCAGTGAAAATGCTGTAGTGCCAGCTATGAAGCCTTGATGAGTGAGCATCACATGCAGCAATGCTCAAACTGCACTTGAGCACTGGGAGCACTGCGCCATACCGCTGCCACTGTTGCTGCTGCTGCTGTGCAGTGTGTCAACAGCGTCAGTGCAGAAATGGCACCACCACCACCTGCCAAACAAAATCTGCCAAACATGCTGCACATCATTGGTTGAAATCTCCCGACGCTGCTAGCGCTGCTGCTGCTGCTGCATGTGCTGCATTCTCTGCCACCAGTTGCTGGACCGTTGCGTGTCAGTGCCCAAGACCTGCCCCGGCACAGACTGCAGCTTTGGGCTGTGTGACACCAGCGACGGCAACTGCTACGCTGTGCCCAAGCCACTCAGCACAAGCTGTGTGGGGCCCACACCCTGCCCAGGGCTGTGCGGCGCTCAGGGCAACTGCATAGAGCAGTGCCTCAACCCACCGCCAAGTGAGTGCTGATATCTGATTGCTGGATTCTGGTTGCAGCAGCATGCTATGTGCTGCGTGCGCATCTGTGTGTGCATCTGCGTCCGCATCTGTGCATCTGCTGCCTAACAACTTCTCTTCTTGTGCCACAAGACAGTGTCTGCTGCTGCTGCTGCTACTGCTGCTGCTGCTTCTGCCCCTTGCAGCCACATGCACATCTGACTCACAGTGCAGGCCAGCCCAGTGTGCTGCTGCGACAGCCAGTGCGTGCCGTCACAGAACGGCAGCTGCAACTACACATGTGCCAACAGGGCCTGCCAGAAGCAAGGCGGGGGCCGCGTGTGCGCCTGCATCCATGATTGCGACGGCCCCAACTGCAGCTCCGTGGGCGACAACCCCTGCAAGAACAACGGTGAGCGAGCAAGGGGCAGCATGCGTGATGTCGGTTGCAGCAGTGAAGTTATGATCTGGCAGATGGTGAGGGCGGGTATAATTGTTCTGAATTAGGGTCTCAGCTGCATCTGCATCCACGACTATGATCATCATGGAGCGGCTGCAACGGCAGCTCAGTTCCAGATTAGCAGTGAGTCACAGCCTTATTGAATAGGTGACTCAGCAATGCTGCAGCTGTAATCTGTTGATTATGCCGGCCGCATATGTGACGTGCACCGTGTAACGGCGATGTGTGCTGCACTTGCAGGCGTGTGCTGCTGTGCGAAGCAGCCCCAGCCTGGCAAGGTGTACGAGGACGCCTGCCACTCCTGCCAGGAGCCCTGCAAGGGCGCCGGCAAGTGCACCGGGAACTTCCCACCCTGGGCAGCCTGCCAGACACCAATCTAGCTGATTCTTGCTGCACCAGTTGGTTGCAACCTTATTGACTTCCTGCAAGGTCAGCAGGAAGTGCGCCGGAAGTGCACTGGACGTTGCAGGACAGTGCACCCCTGCAAGGGCAGCACGGACTCCCCACCCTGATGTGGATGTCTTCCTGCAAGCTTGCCCTTGAGGGCAGGGACATGCTGCGTTGCATTTCCTGCTCGTATCAGCAGTGCAATGACGGCCAACAGAGCATGGTGTTGAGGGGTTCCTTAGGGGTTTTTGGGAGTATCATGGGGTCTTGGTTTTATGTGCCGTCCAGTACAAGTGCCTGCATAAGGCTGCTGCAGGATCACTGCCTGTGTCTGCTCGCCGTTGATGCTTCGAATCAGGTTCGTACAGATTGGTGGATAGCTGATTGGTAGATAACAACTTGCGGCTCATTAGCAACCTGCAACAATAGGGGATGTGTTGGTTGCTTGATTGATGGCAAGGGGTGATTGGTTGATTAGTTGCAAGGTCGAGGTCTCAGAACATGAATCACCTGCTGTGCTGGTAGTTCGGCAGACACGCGATTTGCGTCACACCCAGTGGGTTACTATGCTGGGGGTGTGTTACTACATGTGACGGTGATCGCGGGGCGGTGGACACAGCAAGCTCTACCAGATAATATTTCTAACTTGTTATTCACTTCTGAGTGGACCAGAGTGGAGCAGAGGGTGAGTAGCAACTGGCTGTCCTGGGCCATGAAATGGGTGCCACATAGAGATCATATAGTACGGGTGCACGGGTATGAGTGTATGTGCACAAGCAGCCGAGGGGCTGGGGTAGCAATCAGCTTCTGGTGTTGGCGTGCTTGTGGGGAGGTTATGTTTCTGCCTGTGACTTCATTTGTCTTGGCAGAACCGGAACTCAATGCTGCTGTGCCAGCAATGCTGTGTTCACCAGGGTCTTGTCAGGTGTATAATTGTACACCTCTGTGGTTGACATGTCGAGGGTGGTCAACGGGTATGCATGGTCTATCATTGAAACCTGCACACATAGAGTGTGTGCATTGTGAAATGCATCAGTGGACGACGATACAGGGTATCTGTTGTGCATCGCTAGCCTTCATATGGGCTGACGCTATCTGGTGCGTTCAATTGGATGCAAGGTTACCTGTGTGCGCTGCGGGATTACACTATGCATACAATGCATCACTCAGCGGTTATCAACATAACAGCGGCTACTTGCAGCCCTATGCAGGACAGTGGCTACTAGCATGCATGACGCATCCGATGCAAGGGTCCTGTACAGGGCATCAGGGGTTTGCTGGGTGTGACTTGCTGCACCAGATGGCTACATTCGGTACTTCGTTGCACATCTTGCAAGGGTACAGAAGCGTGTGGCAGGTGCATGCGCACCTTTGAGGTGCAGGAGGGGCGAGATCGGGGCACACTGCTGAGCAGGAGTGAATCAATCCTGCAGCCTCGGGGAAGTTGCGAATTGGCTGGGTCTGTCAGGCACTGCCAATAGCATTGTGTGGTGTCGGATAAGGATCTAGATGTATGTGTGCGCTGTGGCAGAGGGCAGCAGACGCTGCTCACCCAGCGAGATCAGTTGGTGCCCACAGTGTGCCCATCAGTTGGTGGCCACAGTGTGCCCATCAGTTGGTGCCCACAGTGTGCCCATCAGTTGGTGGCCACAGTGTGCACACAGTGTGCACATCGATTGATCTTAATTACTTGACATGTCATGTCAGAAGCCTACAGTGCAGAGCTCAACAGCCAATGTGGCTGTGATCATCACTGATAGCTTGGAGCAACGCTGTTGCACGCAAAGCATGCGTTGTGTCTGAGCAGCATGCTTTTGCTTCATATATGTGATTGCTTGTCTCTCTTGGAGCTTGCATCTGCTTTGACTTTGCTGAATAGCTTGAGTGCCTTGCTGCAAAGCAGTGCTGTTAATGTCACGCCTGTTATCGATATCAGCCAGCTGCTGTGTCGCATAGCTGAGTCAGCTGCGGCAGCGGCAGGCAGCACATGTCGTATTGTTGGTACCACATCTGCAACCAATGGATGCCTGCAGCTGGCTCCTGGCTGCAATGATCGTGGGGGTTGTTGAATAGTTAGCTTTGAGTTGCTGCTAGGTTTGCAGTCCACCGTATGGGGTGATTCCCACATGCTGCCTAGTAAGGGGTGTAGGGGTCTGGGTGGTCTACCTTACATTACATTACATTACATACTCCACCCAACAAGGAGTGGGAACCCCATTAGGAGCCAACGAGAGGCTCATAGGGGGAGGGACACTCGAAGAAAACATCATCATCATCATCATCATGATCATCATCATCATCATCATCATCATCATCGTCATCAACAACATTCTCAGAAAGAGAAGAAACTACCGAGAAGAACTCATCAACATCCTCAATCACCTGAGCAATCGATTTAGAAGACAACAGAGACTCAGGATCGGTATCTGGTTGACACCGCATCAGATAGCAACAGTGCACAAAGGCAGCTACCAAAGCAGGACGCTGCTGCATGAAAGCGGCCATATCTGGCCCTGCAGGGTGACATGAAGTAATATTAGTCCACGTCTGAGACGAACCACCAAAGGGCTCGAATAGCATAGCAAAACGCTCACGGACAGGCGCATAGAAAGGACACTCAAATATCATGTGGAACTCATCCTCGACTTGCCCAGAGGAACACCCGGGGCGCAGACAGACACGCTCATCACGTGGGATAGGTGGGCGTTGCCACCGACCACTACACACACGCAAATCATGAGCACCCAAACGAAAACGAGTCAGAGACCCCACATGCTCCATGTTAAGCCCAGCAGTGCGTAACACATACTTAAGGCACCAGGCAGCAGGACGAGCTGACCGCATATCGTCACAGGAACAAGCTGCAAACCACCTCTCATAAGTACAGAAAACGCCACAACCACTAGCAGCATCACGTGGATTATCAGGACATCCCTGCCACTGCTGATATAGGCACTCCTCAAAAGCATTCAAAACAATCTTTGTGTTCAGGGACTGGAAATTTCTCATCCGCTGCACAACGTCCTCCAACTGTTGCGAGTGACTCTGCAAGTAAGTCAAGACACGCTCCAGCTGCACACACCACAGGGCACCATTGCCAAAGGATCCAGCAAGCTGCAGGTTTTCACGCATTGCACGCGCCAACAAAGAAGAGCCATCCAAATCCACTACTCTGTTCCACATGTCCACTGCTGCTCGCAACCACGTACATACCAAAGGTTGGGCCCCAAACTCCCTAGAAAGCAACAGGCGGCTTACACCGAAAATAGAGAGAATAATCAGTCTGCTTTCCGCCTCCCCAGTGGGTGAGGCGCGGTTGCCGATGCCGAAAGGTATGGCTTACAAGGATTGATTATTATTAGTTAGCTTTGAGTTGCAACACCACTTTGGAGCCAAAGTTCTGCTTAAGACATGAGCATAGCGTGTAGCATGCATTGGACTCTGCATTTGAGATACTGCTGCAGATATCGGTGCAAATGCAATGCCATTTACTTACTGTGTCGTAGAGAATCTCTACTAGAGATGAGTGCCAACAAGATGATCCAGCTGTACAGCTGCCAATGTCTAACACATGTGTCATCGTCATTTGATGTTTGTATCTCTCATTTACTTACTGTGTTGTAGAGATGACTGCCTGCAAGATGATCCAGCTGTACAGCTGCCAATGTCTGACACATGTCTCATCGTCAGTTGATGTTCTAATGTGACAGTAGAGGCGCTCGCATGTGCATCGTGCAGTGCTGGCTGACTGCAGCACACCAGACTGAGCCGCGGTTGGTCTTGGGTTTTGTGTTGCGGGGTTCTCTTCTGGGCTGCAGGATCTGTGCTGAGCAGGGTATGCCAGATTCAATCAGGCTGATTGCAGTGACCATTTTGGGCGTGTGGTGTGCAGCCATCCTGAGTAACAGATTCAATATGCTTGCTTTGAAACTCTGATATCACATCACACGTGTACGTACGCTGATCATGATACCCGGGCATCATGCCTGGCGCAGAGAAGGTGCAGAAGGTGTATGGCTGTTTTGTGAGTGAATACCTATGTATGGAAGCGCACTTGGCAACTATGGTATTGTGCTAGGCATAGTTGCACGAAACGTTTCGTTTGAAACGAAACGTTTCGTTTCTAAACGCGTTTAAAACTCCAGTGCCTGGACTGAAACGCTGCTGAAACGCTGCTGAAACGCCATGTCACAGTATGCACTCTAGAGGCATGTAGAGGCCAGTTACATCAATTCTTTGCATTTTAATTGTTTGTAAATGATCAATACTAGTCTTTATAGTCATTAATTGACCCCAGAACTGTGCCTGCCGGGCTTGGAGGGCTGCCAAGGCACGGCAGCAGGCTTGACTAGTTGACAGCAGTACAGCTCCAACACTTGAACATACTTGGCGATCGTCGCACGACAGCTCTTCGCAAAGTCAAAATGAATTGAGGTGCCAGTGCGTAATCTACTTATTAATCGTGATATCGTGTGAATGCGTTGATGTCCACGGACCATGTGCAGCGAGGCACCACAGCAGCTGGAGGGCTGCTCGGCGTATCAGGGATGAGCTTTCATCCCAAGGTTTACGCAAAGAAGCAAACTGGCAACATTAATAATGCAGCAGTTGAGTCTCTTACCAAGAAAGCAGCGACCACTGGTTACAGGAACAGAGCTGAGCAACCTGCACCTCCTGTTGCACACACAAGCAACTGTAAACATATTTGCAGAGTCGCGACACATTAAATGTCATGGTGTCCTTGCTGCGCATGTCAAACAGCAGCAGCTCAGACTCCGTGCTGGACTTGAGGTTGTCCAGCAGAGTGCTGCGCATGGCGTTGTAAGTTGGTGGGACATAGCCAGGTCCAGCTGCTGAAACTGCGCTGATCAGCTCCCTCCACCATGAACTCCTGGCCTTGTTGAAGGGGATGCCCTCACAGGCAAAGAACTTCATGATGGCCTTGTCAGCAGCGCTGCTCCTAGCACGCTTGAATGCACGAACAATGGCGCGCTGCTCCGTCTTGTCGTTGCTGCCCTGGTTGCTGGCAGCAGCAGCAACACTGCTGCCAGAAGCACTGGCTGCTGCAGTTTCCTGCAAGGGAAGACCAACAAGGATATTGGTAACTGCTGATATCGCTGCTGCTTTTGCTGCTGTATAATCTGAAGGCAGAGGCTGGCACTCACTGCTTTGTGCCCTGCTCACTGCTGCTCAACAACAACTCACCTTGTCAACTTTGCGGTTCTTGATGGCCTCAACCTCCTCCTCCCGCTTCCGTTTTGCGTTCTTAGAGGCATCAGTGGAAGCCTTGGCAGCTGACAGGCGAGTCCTGACATCCTCTGGGCACTTGCTGCAGGCCTTCACACCCGAGCCGGTGCCGAGCAAATGCGAAACGATCCTGCTGGCCCCACCGCTGAAGGAGTGATCACAGTGTTTGCATACAACTTTGCTGTAGTTGTTTCTTTCCTCTAGCTTGTCAACATTCTGCCAGGCTATGGTAGCCTGATCAGTGGTCTTCTTGCCCATATCGGTGACTGATAGGAGAACAACAAGTATTCAAATACCAACAAAGATATACAGTAAATGTTTTGAAGAGCCCTGAGTACCTGAACGGGCCGCTAGGCCGAGTAACGAGGGGTTCTGCATTCAAACGCCTGAGCCCCACTAGAGCTGCCGTTTAGATACAGCGTTTCACACTGAAGGCGTTTAAAACGCACGTTTTAAACGTTTCGTTTCGTTTCATAAACAGCCGGACCCCACGTTTCGTCCAACTATGGTGCTAGGAGCTGAGGAGATCCCAGCAATACAATACTTTGACAATGCAGTACAGTACAGTACTGGCTGGCAGACATGCAAATGATGACATGTGGCTGATTCGCCCCGCGGTCAGCTCGCAGATCATAGTAGTTTGGAAGCCTAATAAATACCTCGGCAGGTAATCTGTGCTTCTTTGCGCTATAAGCAAGTGTAACCCGACAAGGGCAGCAGCTGCAGCTGACATGTCACCAGGATAGTAGGGTGGGTACAATGACGAGCTCGAATACATCGTACTGCTGAGCAGTGACCGGCCCAGATATTAGATTAAAAGAAGGAAGTTCATGCGATCCGTTGAACATGATTCGCAACCATGCCATAGCACCGCTGAAAGGAAGACCGGACTGTGCTGCGGGCCTCTGCTGTTGAACTAGACATCATGAGTTATCCTTCATCGTGGCTAAAAATGTTTTCCGGTCACGCTAGGTCGGTAGCAGCCTTGATGCCGAGCAGCAGCGCAGATGCTGCTGCTCGAGACGCGCCTGCTTGCTGTCCCTGGACCCTCCAGTTCAAGCAGGCCAGTTTAGAGACCTCATATCGACAGCACTACAGTGAACGGGCGAGGATGCTGGATCAGCAGGTGCGCAGGCCTGTTCTGCTGCAGGAGCTGTGTTGAACCACCAGCTGCTGCTGCAGGTGCAACTGCTGCTGCCTGCTGCTGCCTGCAAGTCCCCCACCAGCACTGTGCGTGTGCATACTGCAGCATCGGTATCTTTCAACAAGCGCGCTGCAAGCCTGCAGGCACCCATTGGTTTCGCCTTTGGGCACCATGTGTGTTGTCACCGCCTGCATCATCTGGTGCTGAGCGCTGCTGCTGCTGCTGCTGCTCCTGAGTCAACACTTAAAAGCCACTCTGCTAGTTTTACCCGCCTTCACCAGAAAGTCTTTACCGTTGCTGTCCTGCAGGCTGCACGTGTCTACTTTGCAATGGTCGCCACAGGCAGCTTCCTCTACGTCTTCATCTTCCTAGTACTGCCGCAGCAGCACAAGCAGTACTACAAGGCCTCCAACAGCTGCGGGGAGCTCATGATGGTCAGCTGGCTGGGATCTGGCCTGCACCTTGCAGTGCTGCTGCTGCTGCCGGAGCGACAGTACGTCAAACACCGGACTGTTATAACGCTGGCGCTGCGCGCGGTGTACCTGCTGGGTACGGCGCGCTACTATGGGCAGTGCCATGTGGGGCGCGCGAGCACACACGAGGTGCACGGCACAGCACAGGTGAGGCTGCGGCACGGCATAGGTTGACACCATGAAACACAGCAGAGGGTGACAGTGGCTGTCAGCAGAGTCCATCTGGTTACGTGGGGCGAGCCAGTGCGCATGAGGTCCACGCAAAGGCACATGTGAAAGTGCAGCAGAGAATAGGCTCCTAAATGGTGCTTCAGGCTTTAGCAGCTGGCTGGCAGTGTGCAGCCTTGTTGCAAATGGTGTTGATTGCAGAGATGTCTTGAGTGCAGCAGTGACAGTGGCTGTCAGCAATCCATGGGTTGCCATGTGGGGCGAGCCAGTATGCATGAGGTGCATGGCAAAGCACAGGTGAGTGTGCAGCACAGTATAGGTTCCTGGTTTGTGCTGTGGACTGTAGCAGCTGGGGTGGCAATGTCCAGTCAGTGTCATGGTTGGACTGATGTTTCTGCTGCTGCTGCTGCTGCTGCGCTGCAGGAGAGCCTGTTCAGTGCGGGGGTGTGGCGTGCTGGGCTGGTGGGGCTGCTGTGGTACGCGGGAGCCTTCCCGCTGCTCTTTGCACAGCACTGCATGGTGCAGGTGCGCACTGCATGGTACAGCAGCTAAATGTTAGTATGTTATTTACACATGTCACGTCACGTGTCTTGACTGGGCGCCTTCCCGCTGCTCTTCGCGCAGCACTGCATGGTGCAGGTGGGCAGGCAGCAGCAGCCTAATGTTAGTATGTTGTTAACACATGTCACGTCACATGTTTTGACTCTCTTGACTGGGCGCCTTCCCGCTGCTCTTCGCGCAGCACTGCATGGTGCAGGTGGGCGGCAATGCATGCAGCAGACTGATGATGGTAATGACATTGATGTTGGTCATTGCCTGATGGTCATGCAGCACCGCGTGGATCAAATGCGCGGCAGAGCTGTGCTGCCTTGACGCCGCAAATACCTCAGGCATTCACAGCTGTCTACACTGGACAGCTTTGCCTGCATGCACGCTTCTGTTGCCGCAGATGCCCCAGGCATCCACAGCTTGTGCTGCTGATGCTGACTGCGCTCTCATTCGGAAACTGCCTTGGAACTGCAGGCTGCATTCCTGGCGGCCTACTGGGCCTCACTCGCGCCTGCGGTGTGTGCTGACGTGGCACACATCCAAGGAGGGCAGCAGGCTTTCGCTGCCACAGCACGCGCAGCACAGCTGTTGTGGTCGCAGCTGCTGGCAGCAGTGAGTGCCCCAGGTGCCGCCGCCGCCGCTGCTGCTGCTGCTGCTGCTGCTGCTGGGTCAGCCACAGCACACACAGTAACCTCAGCAGCAGCAGCAGCAGGGACACCTGGTATTGCTGATTTTGGTTGTCTGCAACAGCTGCGTTGGGTGCAGTTTGTGCTTGGGTATGCCCTGCCGACGTTTGCGCTGTACTGCATCGAGGCACGATCCCGGGTGCGGTGGCAGCAGCAGTGGTGGCAGGCAGCGAAACAAGCGCAGCTGTGCACAGCGACAGGACAAGCACCGCAGCAGGCTGCAGGCTGCAGCAGCAGCGCTAGTAGCAGCAGCAGCAGCAGCAGTGAATTGGCAGTAACAGCAGCAGACCAATCTGCTGTCGTTGATAACATATGTTTGATGTGCCAGCTGCCCAAACCAGCAGCTGCAGCAGCAGCAGCAGCAGCATTGGCGATTTCAGGGAGCGGCGGCGGCAGCAGTGCTGTGCAGCAGCAGGGACATGACGGCGGCCACCACAGCAACAACTTGCAGCACAACCAACTGCAGCAGCAGCAGCAGCGGGAGCAGCAGCATCTGACATCCAATGTAGCAGTAGTTACAGGCGGCAAACCCCTCAGCTTGTGCAGCAATGGAACAGCAAGCCACCTGCAGCAGCAGCAGCAGCAGCAGCACAGCAGTGCTCAACAGATGTGCAGCGGTGGAGTACCTGTGTGCTTCCCCGATGCGTTCTGCATAGAGAGCCAGCAGGCACATTTGCCACCCACGACACGTGAGGTGTACCTGCTGCTGCTGTCTCTGGGGTTGGTGTGGATGGGGCTCGGGGCAATGGAATCAGGAAGCTGGAACTACTTACCAGTAAGAACCGCCTAAGTTTACAGGCTGACTGAGGAGTGCTGCTGTTGCTGCGGTGGCACCGCCTAATCTTGCAGCAGCGAACGGCACTGGAACTCGAAACGGTGGGGCTTGCGCCTGCTACAGCATGTGAGGTGCAGCTGTTGTTGGGGTCTCACTTGGGGTGTGTTGGGCCTTACTGCAAGGCAGTGCAGTTGAATCCTGTAAATAAGTATTTATAAGTAAAAGCAAGCTGCCCACCCTTGATGCATCATTGCTTGTGCAGCCAGCACGTCGCAGAAGCAAATGTAGCAGCCGCAGAAACTGTGCTGTGTGTAGTGGACTGTAGTGGACCGCTGCCGCAGCATCGTACGATATCATCATATCATATCATATCGGTTACGGCATCATCATCATCATGTTA